>BQNB010173129.1:2385-13391 GCA_026074375.1 Tanacetum coccineum
TACTATCAGTACTAACTAACTGATCAGTACTAACTATTTTGTACTGTCAGTACTAATTAAAACTATCAGTACTAACTAATATAACTAACGGTACTAAGACAGGAATGCATAATTCCCAACAACGCCCATTCCTGCCTTTTTCTTTTCTTATTCGTGTGTTTGTTTTGACTGAGTTTAATAAGGCTTTGACTTTGGGCTCGTTTTAAAATGAAATGGGTATTAGGCTATAGATTTTGGGCTTTTGATTTTTATTTGTTTACTTAATGACAGTTAGTCCAAAAGTAATGAAGGACTAACGGTGTAATTGGATTAGGGACTTCTGGTGAAAAAGGTTTAACATTTAAGGCCCTTTTGGTACTTTCAAGGGTTTGTCTTCTCATGAGATGACCAAAGTTGACTTCAGGCTTGATAAACACCCGGCTCTTGTGTACTCTTTCCGTCTCGTGTTTGTTTTTGTCTGGTTTTTGACTCTTTTATTATGATATTTGAAATATCCATACCTACACATCACAAAAGATAAAACACACAATATACAAGCATAATTTTCATTATTTCATCTTTTTAGGGTTATTTTTGGTAAAAAACGGATATGTGATTTCTCACATATCAGCAGCATTAACACAAACATGAGCAGTAGTAATTCAAACAACGTCAAAAAGACTTTTAATCCCAACAAAGCAAAATTTTCAAAGCTCTTCAACGACGTTCATAACTTTTCAAGATTTGTGCTTTAGACAAGAACTTCTCGAGTATATAGACGTACACAAGAATGATGCTTCCGAGAGTTCAAAACCATCATGGGAGAAAATGTGTACTTTGTTATTACCAGGTCAACTTCCAGGGGGGGAGTAGTGTATACTACTTCACTTAGTAAGGTTTGTGAAGTATTCTGCATACATGAGAAGGATTGTTGCTGATTCCTTGCATGCACCCACGAACAAATATTCACCAAGACCAAATAACAAGTAGCAGTAGTATGTGGTTTGATTTTTCTTCTAAAAAATTCTGATGTGCACGTTAAAGACAAGTAGAAGATGGTTCAAGCTACACCAAAGTTTTATAATCTGCTTAAGATAGGTATGTTGGTTTGGGGGAAGCTGATTTAGAAAAAACTTCGTCAAAAAGGATTCGATGAAGAAATCTTTTCAAGACATGCTGCATGAATCGGGGGAAAGTTAATCTAACTCATGCATACTACAATGGTTCCTGAACAAGTAAAGACAATGAAGACCCAAGCTGGAGTACAAGTTTTAAGACCTGAAGAACTTAGAAGACATCTTCAGCTTTGGAAGTGCTTTGGAAGACTTTATTTTATTGTAATTGTACTTGATAGGAACATTGTAAGTCATTCCGTATGTCCACATATTAGGGGAAGATTGTTAGCCTTTAAATATGTTGACTAATACAGGATTACATTAGTCTATTATAGCCGTGTCGAATAAGGACTAGAAACGTCAAGTTTGGATAGTTAGATGACACACGGGCTATATATATCCCCTCCATACTTCCAAGGATGGGTGAGGATTCATAATGTAACCATCTTAAGTGTGTGTTCCTCCTCTTTCTCTCCAGAAACACACACTCTTCCCTTTCTCTCTCTATAATTCAATAATATGGCTTACTTTCTCTTTAATCCTCTATGACCTCCGGATCGTTGTTTTAGGCTAGAATCTTATGGGTAACACTATCACTTAAGCCAGACTCGTTTTACCATACTAAACAGAAAATGGCTTTTGGTTATCAAAATCCTTTTTAACTCAAGCAAGCTCAGCAGAAACAACATAGTTTGTATAATGGCAAAGTTTTACTAGAAAAGCATGATCCTCCTGCTATGTATGATTCGTAGGAGACACCGCAACTTGCTTAAGAGAGTCGCTTAAAAATGAAACAATTGAACAAAGAAATATAGCCGACAAATTATGCAAAGATTAATCATGTTTCAAACATTTTTGTTTCTCAAAAGGCCAAGTCACGTGAAGAGTTGTATTTTTCAAATACTTCTAAAATGGCCAGTGTTTCTAAATCAATTTCAATACCAAATGAAGATTTTTTGGATGATACTTCTACAATTGTTGCACGAAAATTTCTAAATGAGCTAAAAAGTACCATTATGACTCTTCAACGTGTTGTAAAATAAAAAATGACTATAGATATAAACAATTGGTCGTCTTCTGCTCATCAACAACTTCTTACAATTGTAAAAGATGAAATTTACCCTATCGTTAACCAAGTTGATGCTAGATATAAAAAATTTTGAAATACAATTTTTGAAGAAAGCAGCTAAATTTGTTCGAGACTTTAAATCTCTTGCAAACGAAGTTGATGAATCTCTTGCTAAGCACAAGGCTTTGGAATTTGAAATTGAGCGTCTCTTAAGAGCAGTTGTCAGCCAAGATATTATGTCTATTGTGCAAAATCCTACGGTTGTTGAAACATCGAATCTCTAGACTGAGCTTGAATGTATGAAAGAACGATTTGAAAATTGTATCACTAAAAAGGAGAATGAATATGCTAAACTTTAGAATGATTGGTACAAAAAATGTAAAGAGTGCAAATATGACAAAATTTTGTGCGATAAAACTTATAAAGACATGCAACAAAATATCGAAAGGTTGCAAGCTCAGTTGGGAAATCAAAAGGGTAAAAGTGAGGATACTCTATGTGTATCAGATACCCTTGATCCTTTATCTCATAAACTGGAAAATGAGAACGTAGAATTAGAGTTTAGGTTTTGAATTATGCTAAAAAAATGCTCATCTTAAGACCACATACAAGAACCTGTTCGACTCTATCAATGTGATTCAGACTCAACCCAAAACCATAATTGACTCTTTGCAAGAAAAATTACATAATAAAATTTATGAAAATGCTAAGTTAAGAGCTCAGTTATTTGATAAGGTTTCTGAACAACAGAACATCACCAAAGGTACGAGTATAAATACTAAGTTTACGAAGCAATCAATCATGGGAAAACCACTTTTTTTCTTCCAAATTAAAACTGTATTCTGTAACTCCTTTTCTAAAGTCAAAGGTTATTCCCAAGGTTGGTGAGTTGAATGCTCTGTCAAACCCAGTCACTTCAAACTCGACACCTTTCACTCAAGAATCAAAAGTTATGAAAAATGACAATGTGATTGCCACGAGAATGTTTAGGATTAATCATTCCAAGACTTCTAGGGTAGATAATGATATGCCTAAAAAACTTGTTAAAGCAAGCGTTAGCACAAATCCAATCATTGTTTCACAACCTCCTGTCATCCCTCAGGAAAATGTGAATTCTAATTCAAATGGTATTTCTTCTACAGGAGTAGAAAGCACCGTTAAGACCAGAAGACCACAGCTATAACACCCCGTGTTTTAGGATCATTGTACGTTGTCAATAAATTCACTATTTATATTTAGTATTGTACGCATTTGCTTTTAAATTGAATCATTAAGTTAAACCGCGTGAGCTAAAAATTGTCATTCAATGTAAACGGGCATCAAATAATTAAATGTTTACATCAAGCAAGTGTTAAGTAATTATTTTGAGGGTAATTATTAACTTTGTTCATTTTATTTTCATTGGTTGCGTAAAGTGTTTACGTTTTGCGATAAAATACGTTTAGGCATACCCGAAACCACCAAAACTTTTCTACGCTTCAACAAACACCCACAATTATACTGAATACTCAAAATTTACAAAAATTCATCATATATATACATATATGGCCGGATATGGTGATGTGTATACAAAGATATTTATGTTTTGCAATCCCACATGTGTTATATATTCACAAAGTCTTACCAACTTGACTTGTACAACATGTATCTCATTAAGGCTAGGTAATGTGGCAAGTAACTTGACCAAAGACTTCCTTAAAACCCTCATTTGTGTCCCAAGACTTTCTATGAATTATTTTACTAGTTTTGAAGTATATAAAGGAAGCACTAGATAGAAAACACACACAACTCATTTCATAAGGTGAAAACAACTTAAACACTCCATTTTCCTCACCCCTAACCCACATCTCAAATCAAACAACATAAACAAACCATAAAAAAATTATTTACCACATTTACAAGCACTCCTATAACATATCTAAGATATCCCAAGGTGATTAGAAGGTTTGGTTTGGGGTTTACAAGTGTTAAGTAGAGGAAAAGCAAGATTAGGGTTTCATTTGGTTTTAGGGTTTTCAAATGTTGTAAGTCTTGGCTTGTTTGCTAAACAAGGATTTAGATCATATTGTTCATCATCCTACTTAATATTAAGGTTACCTAAAAACCCTAATCTCTTTACTTTCATGATTTTAGGCATATATAATGTTTGTATAGTTATTCACCATCTAAGAACTTATTTACTTATAAAATAGATTTTCTACACATGTTTATGATTTGGTACACTTTCACACATGACATATGGATGTTAATATCATGTTATAATGGATGTATAAGTATTGTACATGTGTGTTTTATGTAAAAAAAGTATATATAAACAAGATACCTACAAAGTGTATATATAAAAGTTCATGAACAAATGAGTATGTAAACTTCTGGATCTTGTGATTCTTGGACAATATTTGGACTAATCATGGACTAAGGACCCTAGGTTTTTAAGACATGTGACATTAAGGGTTTTAATGGACTTGTAATAAAGGTACTACCTCCGTCCCAAAATTATTGTCCACTTTTGACTTTCTAAGTCTTTCTCTCTCAACTTTGACCTTAAATATTTTTGTTTGTGCTATTTAATATTTGATGCATAATATATGAATGAATTGAGTTTTAAATGTATTTTTCATTGGTATAATTTTTATCAAGTATTATGTAACATAAACAAAATTATTTAAGGTCAAAGTTGACAAAGAAAGACTCAGAAAGTCAAAACTAGACAATAATTTTGGGACGGAGGTAGTACTAAACTAAAAGTTAGAAAATCAAGGTTTAAACATATTTTTACAAAAACGACTAAAACCTTCTGTTTGAATTCAAAATAGAAAGTCTCCATCTTATATTTTTATCAAATACTAAATCTCATGAGGATTCCAAAAAGGTAAGAAACTCAAAAAACTAATTTATAAGGAAGGAGATGCGTAATTTACAAGTTACGCGATAATAAACACGTATATAAAAGAAATTTTATAAAAACTCTTTAAGATTCACCTCTGATATATACAAATGATTATTTTTCTCAGATAATACATATTTTTAGTATTCCAAAACATTAAGAATCATAATTTTAGGATCAATAACGAAGGAGTTATGAATTTCGCAAGTTTACAACAATAAATACTTTTAAAAAACTAATTTTATAAAATTTACTGTTCACATCAGAGATATTTATTTTGAAAACATCATTAATTAGATAAAACTTTTAATTATGAAGACGTGCTCATAAGAATCACTAAAAACGGAGTTAAAACGAATATAATACGACGTTTACGAGTTTACGACGACTAATTTTAAAAAAATAGTTTTATAAAAGTCCATGAACAGTAAAAAGTATTGTTCTTTAGTCGGTTTAAAATATAAAAATGTAATATTTTGATACCTCGTCTTAATATGAAAGCGTGGGCGTAAGAAACATACCAAACGGGCTTAAAACGGGAAAATTACTTCGTTTTTAGTAATGAAATATTTATAAACGTTTTAACTTTATAAATATTAGGGGTGGAAACCAGTCGAGCTGCTCGTGAAAAGTGAGGGATCAGATCGGTAAAAAGCTCGAACGAACCAAGCCTAAACGAGCTCGAGCCCGAGCTCGAGCCTAAGTTGCAGCTCGTTTATTAATCGAACTCGAGCTCGAGCTTTACATACAAAGCTCGACTGGGCTAGCGAGCCTAAACGAGCCTAGTATATTTTAAGTATTAACATATATAAAGCGTTATGTATTTTTATTATAGGCGAGCTTTAAACGAGCTCAATAACAAGGTTATTAATGAGCTCAATAACAAGCTTATTAACGAACTCAAAATAGATATATCTTGAGCCAAGCTCGATCCAAACTTTAACTTTTCATCGTCAAATCGTATAAACGAGCCAAGATCGAGCCTGCGGAACATACCACGAGCTGAACTCGAGCTTAAACAATAAGGCTCGAACCAAGCCGAGCTCGAGCTCGAGCTTTATAAAACTTCATCAAGGGCAATGTAGGCAATTTTATATTGTATTCATATAACGGGGGAAGACTATAACACCCCGTGTTTTAGGGTCATTTACGACGTCAATAAATTCACTATTTATTTTTAGTATTGTACGCGTTTGCTTTTAAATTGAAATCGTTAAGTTAAATCACGTAAGTTAAAAATTATCGTTCAATGTAAACGGGCATCAAACAATTAAATGTTTACATCAAGCAAGTGTTAAGTAATTATTTTGAGGATAATTATTAACTTTGTTTATTTTTTTTATTGGTTACGTTTTACATTTATAATGATTTACAAGTTTTGGAGTGAGAAACATGCATGGTTTTTTTACAATTGGACGCAAGTGTACATTTCATATTCAAACTGATTACGTGTTTGCCTAGGTAACAAGAACCCAATGAGGCCATTATCATGAATTGGTTAATTACTGGATTGTAAGCGCGAATGTTATAAATAGATTTATTTGGGGTGATGCCCCCGTTCGGGTTATTAGTTATCACTGGATGAACGAACGTATAGCATGTCAGATGTGGGATGTTTTGGGTTGAATTCGAAAGTTTTTATTTTACACACCTACACAATCCATAGTTTTTATTTTACAACACATGCAAGTGTTCCTACATCATATCTAAGATACCCTAAGGTGTTTATGAGGTTTGGTTTGGGGTTAACAAGTGATTAAGCAAGAAGGTTCAAGATTAGGGTTTTGCTTGGATTTAGGGTTTTCAAGTATTGTAAGCTTGGGTTTGTTAGCTAAACAAGGGTTTAGATTATATTGTTCATCATCCTACATCATATTAAGGTTACCTAAAAACCTTAATCTCTTTATATTCATGATTTTAAGCATATATAATGTTTGTATAGTTATTCACCATCTAAGAACTTATTTACTTATAAAATGGATTTTCTACACTTGTTTATGATTTGGTACACTTTCACATATGACATATGGATGTTAATATCATGTTATAATGGATGTATAAGTATTGTACATGTGTGGTTTATGTATAGAAATTATATATGAACAAGATACCTAAAAAGTGTATATATAAAAGTTCATGAACAAATGAGTATGTAAACTTATGGATCTTGTGATTCTTGGATAATATTTGGACTAATCATGGACTAAGGACCATAGGTGTGTAAGACATGTGATATTAAGGGTTGTAATGGACTTGTAATAAGGGTACTAAACTAAAAGTTATAAAATCAAGGGGTTAAACATATTTTTACAAAAAGGACCAAAACCTTCTGTTTGAATTCGAAATATAAAGTCTTCATTTTATATTTTTATCAAATACTATATCTCATGAGGATTCCAAAAAGGTAAGAAACTCGAGAAACCGATTTATAACGAAGGAGATACGTAATTTACAAGTTACGCGATAATAAACGCATTTATAAAAGAAATTTTATAAAAACTCTTTAAGATTCACCTCTGATATATAAAAATGATTATTTTTCTCAGATAATACATATTTTTAGGATTCCAAAACATTGACAATCGTAATTTTAGGATCAATAACCAAGGAGTTATGAATTTCGCAAGTTTACGATAATAAATACTTTTATAAAACTAATTTTATAAAAGTTACTGTTCACATCAGAGATATTTATTTTGAAAACATCATTAATTAGATAAAACTTTTAATTATGAAGACGTGCTCGAAAGAATCACTAAAAACGGAGTTAAAACGAATATAATACGACGTTTATGAGTTTACGACGACTAATGTTATAAAAATAATTTTATAAAAGTCCGTGAACAGTAAAAAGTACTGTTCACCTATAGGTTAAAAATATGAAAATATAATATTTTGATACCTCGTCTTAATACAAAAGTGCGGGCGTAAGAAACATACCAAACGGGCTTAAAACGGGAAAATTACGTCGTTTTTAGTAATGAAATATTTATAAACGTTTTAACTTTATAAATATGATTTCACAAACGCGATTAGATGGTGATGTAGCTATATAGAATTGTATATGGTATTAGTTAATCAAAGTGCTTAGTACTTATACGACCTATATTGGATTTGGTTGCATTCGGTCATTACCGTGACGCATTTTCTTTGATATATTTGTTATCATTCAATCAAGGTGAGTTCATAGCCTCACGTTTTACATTTATAATGATTTATAAGTTTTGGGGTGAGAAACATGCATGGTTTTTTTTACAATTAGACGCAAGCGTACATTTCATATTCAAACTGATTGTGTGTTTGCCTAGGTAACAAGAACCCAATGAGGCCATTATCATGAACTAGTTAATTACTGGATTGTAAGCGCGAATGTTATAAATAGATTTATTTGGGGGTGATGCCCCCGTTCGGGTGATTAGCTATCACTGGATGAACGAACGTATAGCATGTCAGAGGTGGGATGTTCCGGGTTGAACATCATCAAGGGCAATGTAGGCAATTTTATATTGTATTCATATATGTCGAGCTTCAGTATCATAAGCTTAGGGAAACGTAATTACATTTCTGTGATGTTTACATTTGATGTATTATCACGGGGAAGTCTTACGGTCCTACACTCATACATTTTACAAACTTATGAATTCACCAACATTATTGTTGACGTTTTAAAGCATGTTTCTCAGGGGATCAATAAGGCATGAGGTGCAAGGGATACATTGGTGGTCATGTTTTGGGATGTCATGCAATAAAGATTTAGTCGCATTACGTTTGTATAATTGTTATGGGTTAGAAATCTTTGTATTTTAAACAAGTGAAGAAGTGAAGCTTCGGGCTTTTTTAACAAACAATTTGCTAAATCTAATGTATCGGTTTTAAACGACTCTTTTAGAGGTTGTTCTCATATCTTGTGTAATGGTATTATGAAGTAATGATCCCAAACCCATATTCCGCTGTGACCCATTTTGGGGGTATTACAGATTGGTAATCAGAGCCAAAGTTATAGAGAACCAAGTCAAATGTTGTTGCTGGACTATAACCGTTTTCAAACATTGCATTCATACGAAAGGGGTTTTCACGGGACATGCATACACTACTTGTTTGCATTAGTTAGTTTTACTAGATATTTACATGATTCATATACATGTTCATATTATAGTACGTACATTACTATAAGGGTCTTACATAAATATACAAAGATGAGTTTACATTCTTTCACACATACTCTACAATTATTTATATAAGGGTTATTTATATAAATATTAGAACATTTCTTTAGGCAAGGTAGTACTATAAGCTCGTAGGTCCTAAACGCTACCTAAACATTAAGCTGTCAAATATGATATCTTACCATCATTCATTTATGCCATGAGCGTATATTCATATTTACTATACATCATCTCACAACACTCTATTTTTGGAGTACGACTAAGGTAACTAAACTAATCTTATTACTCTTCTGATTTTGAATATAATGCCTCCAAGGAAAGCACCCAGAACTAGAACCACCCCAGCCACAACAACCACCACCACACCTATTACCGATGCTCAGTTTAAGGCACTGATCAATCAAGGCGTTACTGATGCATTGGCAGCACGTGACGCAAGCAGGAATGGTGATGACAGCCATACTTCTGGAACTGGTACCAGAAGGACTGAACAAGTTGCTAGAGAATGCACTTACCAAGACTTTATGAAATGCCAACCCATATATTTCAAAGGTACTAAAGGAGTTGTTGAATTAACCTAATGGTTTGAAAGGATGGAAATTGTGTTTCGCATAAGCAACTGCAGTGTGGAAAACCAAATCAAGTTTGCCACTTGTACTCTTCTTGGAATTGCTCTAACATGGTGGAACTCACACGTTAGGACTGTTGGTCATGACGTTGCATATACAATGAAAACATGCAATGAAAACATCCTGATTACGTGTTTGCCTAGGTAACAAGAACCCAATGAGCCCATTATCATGAACTGGTTAATTACTAGATTGTAAGCGCGAATGTTATAAATATATCTATTTAGGGGTGACGCCCCCGTTCGGGTGATTAGCTATCACTGGATGAACGAATGTATAACATGTCGGATGTGGGATGTTCCGGGTTGATCATCACCAAGGGCAATGTAGGCAATTTTATATTGTATTCATATATGTCGAGCTTCTGTATCATGAGCTTAGGGAAACGTAATTACATTTTTGTGATGTTTACATTTGATGTATTATCACGAGGGAAGTCTTACGGTCCTACACTCATACATTTTACAAACCTATGAATTTACCAACATTATTGTTGATGTTTTAAAGAATGTTTCTCAGGGGATCAATAAGGCATGAGGTGCAAGGGATACATTGGTGGTCATGTTTTGGGATGTTATGCATTAACGATTTGGTCGCATTACTTTTGTATAATTGTTATGGGCTATAAATCTTTGTATTTTGAACAAGTGAAGCTTCGGGCTTTTGTAACAAAAAATTTGCTAAATCCAATGTATCGGTTTTAAATGACTCTTTTAGAGGTCGTTCTTATATCTTGTGCAACGGTATTATGAAGTAACGCTCCCAAACCCATATTCCGCTGCGACCCATTTTGGGAGTGTTACAAAATCCTATTATATAAGATGTATAGTATTAAATAAACAACCTATACAATAGCGTATGATAACCTATCTAGCCTAAGTACTTCTAAAATAAGGATTCGTGGCAAATAGTTATATGGTACAAAAGTTGTCTACGTAGGAAACACATCACATAGTCACATGTACAAAAGTTGTCTACGTAGGAAACACATCACACACACATATATGTAATTTCAATGACTACTTATACTGGGTACATAACCATGCATACTAAATCGACGCCCGAGAACCACTTTGGGTCACGAAATCGTTGAGAAGCAACGTGGAATTTTTTTAGGAACAACCTTAAAAATTAATTGGGAACTACATTAGAGGTATTTTG
>BQNB010173130.1:0-10517 GCA_026074375.1 Tanacetum coccineum
TCCCGACTCATCCGTTGAACCTCTAATGTATAACCCTAACATACCGACTCATACGTTGAACCTCTAATGTATAACCCTAACATATCGACTCATACATTGAACCTTTAATGTATAACCCTAACATCTCGACTTATCCGTTAAACCTCTAATGTATAACCCTAACATATCGACTCATCCGTTGAATATCTAATGTATAACCTTAGCATCTCGACTCATTCGTTGAACCTTTAATGTATAACCCTAACATCCGTTGAACCTCTAATGTATAACCCTAACATATCGACTCATCCGTTGAACCTCTAATGTATAACCCTAACATATCGACTCATACGTTGAACCTCTAATGTATAACCCTAACATATAGACTCATCCGTTGAACCTCTAATGTATAACCCTAACATATCGACTCATACGTTGAACCTCTAATATATAACCCTAACATCTCGACTCATCCGTTGAACCTCTAATGTATAACCCTAACATATCGACTCATCTATTGAACCTATAATGTATAACCCTAATATATTGACTCATACGATAAACCTCTAATGTATAACCCTAACATCTTGACTCATCCGTTAAACCTCTAATGCATAACACTAACATATCGACTCATCCGTTGAACCTATAATGTATAACCTAACATATCGACTCATCTGTTGAACCTCTAATGTATAACCTAAACATATCGACTTATCCTTTGAACCTTTAATATATAACCCTAACATATCATCTCATCCGTTGAACCTCTAATGTATAACGCTAACATATCGACTTATACGTTGAACCTTTAATGTATAACCCTAACATATCGACTCATCCATTGAACCTCTAATGTATAACCCTAACATCTCGACTCATCCGTTGAACCTATAATGTGTAACCCTAACTTCCGTTGAACTTCTAATGTATAACCCTAACATATCGACTCATACGTTGAACCTCTAATGTATAACCCTAACATATCGACTCATTCGTTGAACCTCTAATGTATAACCCTAACATATCGACTCATCCGTTGAACCTCTAATGTATAACCCTAACATATCGACTCATCCGTTAAACCTCTAATGTATAACCCTAACATCTCGACTCATCCATTGAACCTTTAATGTATAACCCTAACTTATCGACTCAGACGTTGAACCTCTAATGTATAACCTTAACATCTTGACTCATCCGTTGAACCTCTAATGTATAACCCTAACATATCGACTCATCTATTGAACCTCTAATGTATAACCTTAACATCTCGACTCATCCGTTGAACCGATAATGTATAACCCTAACATATCGACTCATACGTTGAACCTCTAATGTATAACCCTAACATATAAACTCATACGTTGAACCTCTAATGTATAACCCTAACATCTCGACTCATCCGTTGAACCTCTAATTTATAACCATAACATATCGACTCACACGTTGTACCTCTAATGTATAACCCTAACATCTCAACTCATCCGTTGAACCTCTAATGTATAACCCTATCATATCGACACATCCGTTGAACCTCTAATGTATAACACTAACATATCGACTCATCCGTTGAACCTCTAATGTATAACCCTAACATCTTGACTCATCGATTAAACCTCAAATGTATAACCCTAACATATCTACTTATCCATTGAACCTCTAATGTATAACCCTAACATATCGACTCATCCGTTGAACCTCTAATGTATAACCCTAACATATCAACTCATACGTTGAACCTCTAATGTATAACCCTAACATCTTGACTCATCCGTTGAACCTCTAATGTATAACCATAACATATCAAATCATAAGTTGAACCTCTAATGTATAACCTTAACATATCGACTTATCCGTTGAACCTCTAATGTAAACCCTAACATATCGACTCAGACGTTAAACCTCTAATGTATAACCCTAACATCTCGACTCATCCGTTAAACCTCTATTGTATAACCCTAACATATCGACTCATCCGTTGAACCTCTAATGTATAACCTTAACATCTTGACTCATCCATTAAACCTCTAATGTATAACCCTAACATATCAACTAATACGTTGAACCTCTAATGTATAACCCTAACATATCGACTTATACGTTGAATCTCTAATGTATAATCCTAACATCTCGACTAATCCGTTGAACCTATAATGTATAGCCCTAACATATCGATTCATCCGTTAAACCTCTAATGTATAACCCTAACATCTCGACTCATCCGTTGAACCTCAAATGTATAACCCTAACATATCGACTCATACGTTGAACCTCTAATGTATAACCCAAACATCTCGACTCGTCTGTTGAACTTCTAATATATAACCCTAACATATCGACTCATCCGTTGAACCTTTCTAATGTATAACCCTAACATATCGACTCATCCGTTGAACCTCTAATGTATAACCCTAACATATCGACTCATCCGTTGAACCTCTAATGTATAACCATACCATATCGACTCGTCCATTGAACGTCTAATGTATAACCATACCATATCGACTCGTCCGTTGAACGTCCATATCGACTCATACGTTGAACCTCTAATGTATAACCCTAACATATCGACTAATCCGTTGAACCTCTAATGTATAACCATACCATATCGACTCGTCCATTGAACGTCTAATGTATAACCATACCATATCGACTCGTCCGTTGAACGTCTAATGTATAACCATACCATATCGACTCGTCCGTTGAACGTCTAATGTATAACCATACCATATCGACTCGTCCGTTGAACGTCTAATGTATAACCATACCATATAAAAAATAATTGTAAATAATAATTATATATTTTATAAAAAATAATTTTAAATAATAATTATATACGAACCGACCGGAACGAACCGAGAAACCGGTATATAACCCTCATATATCGACTCATCCGTTGAACCTCTAATGTATAACCCTAACATATCGACTCGTCCGTTAAACCTCTAAAAGGAAACACTAACATATCGACTCATCCGTTAACCTCTAATGTATACCCAAACATATCGACAAAACAGTGCCTCCTTTGAACCCTCTAATGTATAAAACCATACCATTCGACTCGTCCCGTTGAACCGTCTAATGTATAACCATAACCATATCGACTCGTTCCTTGTACGTCCCTAATGTATAACCTACCATATCGACTCTTCCGTTGAACTCTAGAGAATAACCATACCATATCGACTTACGTCCGTTGAAACGTACTAAAAGTATAACCATACCATATCGACTCGTCCGTTGAACGTCTAATGTATAACCATACCATATCGACTTGTCCGTTGAACGTCTAATGTATAACCATACCATATCGACTTGTCCGTTGAACGTCTAATGTATAACCATACCATATCGACTCGTCCGTTGACCGTCCTAATGTGATAACCAACCAATCGACCATACGTTGAACCTAATGTTTAACCCTAACACTAACGACTCATCCGTTGAACCTCAAATATAACCCTAACAAATCGACTCATCAGTTGAACCCTAATGTATAACCGAAACATATCGACTCATCACCGTTTAACATAGTGCTCTAAAGTATAACCCTAACATATCGACTCGTCCGTTTTTAACCTCTAATGTACATAACCCTAAACATATCGACACTTCCGTTGAACGTCTAATGGCATTAACCATACATATCGAACTCGTCCGTATGAATGTCTAATGTATAACCCTAACATATCGACTCGTCGTTAACCTCTAATATATGAACGCATACATATCGACCTCCATTGAACGTCTAATGTATAACCATACCTATTGGACATCATGTCCATATTGAACGGCTAATTTATATACCATACCAAACGACCACAGACCGTTGAACGTCTAAATGTTATAACCTATCATATCGACTCGTTCGTGAACGACTAATAATAAGTAACCATTAGAACATAACGACTCATATGTTAACCTCTAATGTATAGAATCCTAAATATATCGACTCGTCCATGAACGTCTAATGTAAACCATAACAATATCGGACTCTTCCTTATAGAACCCGATCTAATGTATAACCATACTAATCGACACGTCCGTTGAACGTCTAATTTATAACCCTAACATATCGAAACACGTACCGTTGAACTCTAATGTATAACCCTAACATATCGACTCGTCCATTGAACGTCTAATGTATAACCATACCATATCGACTCGTCCGTTGAACGTCTAATGTATAACCATACTATATCGACTCGTCCGTTGAACGTCTAATGTATAACCCTAACATATCGACTCGTCCGTTGAACCTCTAATGTATAACCATACCATATCGACTCGTCCATTGAATGTCTAATGTATAACCATACCATATCGACTCGTCCGTTGAACGTCTAATGTATAACCATACCATATCGACTCGTCCGTTGAACGTCTAATGTATAACCATACCATATCGACTCATACGTTGAACCTCTAATGTATAACACTAAATAATTTTAAATAATATTTATATACCAACCGACCGGAACGAACCGAGAAACCGGACCGACCCAGCCGAAACGAACCGATTATATATTTTATAAAAAATAATTGTAAATAATAATTATATATTTTATAAAAAATAATTTTAAATAATAATTAATATACGAACCGACCGGAACGAACCGAGAAACCGGACCGACCCAGCCGAAACGAACCGATTATATATTTTATAAAAAATAATTGTAAATAATAATTATATATTTTATAAAAAATAATTTTAAATAATAATTATATATTTTATAAAAAATAATTTTAAATAATAATTATATACGAACCGAGAAACCGGACCGACCCAGCCGAAACGAACCGATTATATATTTTATAAAAAATAATTGTAAATAATAATTATATATTTTATAAAAAATAAATTTAAATAATAATTATATAAGAACCGACCGGAACGAACCGAGAAACCGGACCGACCCAGCCGAAACGAACCGATTATATATTTTATAAAAAATAATTGTAAATAATAATTATATATTTTATAAAAAAATAATTTTAAATAATAATTATATACGAACCGACCGGAACGAACCGAGAAACCGGAACGACCCAGCCGAAACGAACAGATTATATATTTTATAAAAAATAATTGTTAATAATAATTATTTATTTTATAAAAAATAATTTTAAACAATAATTATATACGAACCGACCGAACGAACCGCGTAACCGGACCACCCAGCGAAACGAACCGATTATATATTTTATAAAAAATAATTGTAAATAATAATTATATATTTTATAAAAAAATTTTAAATAATAATTATATACGAACCCGACCGGAACGAACCGAGAAACGGGACCGATCCCAGCCGAAACAACCGATTATATAATTTTTTAATAAAAAATCATGTAAATAATAATTATATATTTTATACAAAAATATTTAAATAATAATTGATTTACGAACCCGACCGCAACGACCCGAGAAACCGGACCGAACCAGCCGAAAAACGAACCTATTATATATTTTGTATAAAAAAAATTGTAAATAATATTATATATTTATAAAAAAAATAATTTAAAATAATAATTTATATACGACCCGACCGGAACGAACCGAGAAAACCGGACGCGAACCCAGCCGAAACGAACCGAATATATATTTTATAAAAAATAATTGTAAATAATAATTATATAATTATAAAAAATAATTTTAAATAATAATTATATACGAACCGCCAAGGAACGAACCGAAAAAACCGGACGACCCAGCCGAAACGAACCATTATATATTTTATAAAAAATAATTGTAAATAATAATTATATATTTTATAAAAAATAAATTTAATTAAATATTTTTTAAATATTAATTATTAAAACTCTAGTTATTTAATAAAATATAAGCTTTGATATATAATAAATTCTATTTTTTAAGAAACATATAGTTTTGATATATTAATAAATTTAGTAAAAATTTTAATAAAACCTTACCCCATATCGACTCATCCGTTGAACATCGAATGTACAACCATAACATATCGACTCATCCGTTGAACATCGAATGTACAACCATAACATATCGACTCATACGTTGAACCTCTAATTTATAACCCTAACATATCGACTCATCCGTTGAACCTCTAATGTATAACCAGACCATATCGACTCGTCCATTGAACATCTAATGTATAACCATACCATATCGACTCGTCCGTTGAACGTCTAATGTATAACCATACCATATCGATTCGTCTGTTGAACGTCTAACGTAAAACATAAAAAAAAACACCTCCTAGGCAATTTTACGAGCATCACCACCACTTCTCACCCACCACCACCTCTGGCACCACCACCACAGAACCCTCCACCACCACCGCTACTCACCACATAACCTACCACCACTCACGACCTCTTCATAAGAGCATACGAGCACAATTAATACCGCCACCACCTCCTCCTCTTCTAAACCATAATTCTTTTCTAAACCCTCTTGTAACACTAGCCAAGTCCACCATTGTAATTTTTGTTTTAATTTTTTTAATTATGATAAGGTTTAGTATAATTTGGTGTTAATTATAAAAATGTGTTAAACTTTTTTTGTTTGGCAGTTGGTAGCCGTGTCCACAGTCGAGCCGTAGCAGCTGAAGGTATAATTTTTTTCCTTTTGGTATCCCCGACGACATGTCGTCGGGGAACGTGTATAGTTACTAAACGCAAACCAAACACTCCTTATGTTAATAATTTGATATAATTTGATGTTTGTTCCTTCATTAAATGTAAATTTGTTTAGGATTTTAGTGATTAGTTTTGGAAAATCCCTGTCTGAATTTAATCATCCTATAGAAAACCCGTCCGAAATTAATTTATTAGAAATTAATTTTGAAAAGTCCTCAGTTTGAGACTGCTTTTTGAATGTTTTGTCTCATTTAGGATATGAATGTGTATAATTGGTTTAATATTTGAGATGATTTCGACGGTGTTTCTCCTTTACTCCTACGAATATGTCTTTAAACACATATGTGGGGAGTTGAGGGGAAATGCTACCGAAATTTTCTCAAATAGTAAATCGGTTATACGCATTCATATATGAGACGAATCATTCAAAGAGTGGGTTAGGATTGCCTTCCATAGTTGCACTAGGTAAACAAAACATCTCGTATTCCTCGTCTAAATGTGTTTAATTAAGTTGCATATAATAACTAAATGTATCGTTAAAACGCAGTTATGGTATTCGATGATAAGACTTGGACACTTTTACATCGTCATAAACCATTATTTTTTATCGGTCTTCAAAAATTCGTTGATCATTGCAAGCCATTAGTGAATAGTGCCAGGAAAATAAAATGTCCATGTAAATCTTGTCGAAATATATTATAGGTACACATCAAACACCTTTCAGACCATATTATGAGACAAGGGTAGGACCCACGTTATAAAATATGGGTGGAACACGGTGAACCAGCTCCACCTATGCCACCGCTAGTAATAGATAACACAAGACAACCTCTGATGAGTGACATGACAATGTTACTTAATGATCTTAGCTATATTCCTCCGAATAATGAACACAATGAACCAAATCAAGGAGATATTGGTGAGACAAGTAACGAACCGACACAAGCTACATGTAACAAGTTTGAATAGTTATATGCCAGTGCCAACGAGGAGCTGTACCTCAGTTGTGACTATGTGACTCGATTAGACTTTATGGCAAAGTTTACCTATTTTAAGGCTAAAGGTAGATTGACTGATTCTATATTCAATGAAATGTTAGAGTTTTTCCAAAATATATTTCCCATCATTAAAGGATTAAAGCTTCCACCGTCATACTATGCAATAAAGAAGACATTTAAAATGATCAGGTTAGGGTACGAATCGATACATGCTTGTGAACACGATTGTTACTTATTTTGGGGAGACAATAATAAAGATTTGGATTTTTATCCGGTGTGTAATACGTGTAGATGGAAAGACAGTAACACGCCAGGGAAGAAAGTTCCTAAGAAGGTGTTGTGTTACTTTCCTATCATTCCTAGACTACAATGTTTGTACAAGTCTAGTGACACTGCAAATGATATGATTTGGTATGCTACTGGAAAGTGTACAAAGCCCGGTAAGATGCAACACCCGGTTGATGGTGGAGCATGGAAGAAATTTGACACCAAGTATCTAGATTTTGAAAAAGAACCAAGAAATGTTTGACTAGGGTTGGCTGTTGATGGTTTCAATCTGTTTGGCAACCTTAGTCAGGCCTACAGCATGTAGCCGGTGATATTGACAACATACAATCTGCCTTTGTGGTTATGTATGAAAGAGAGTTCTTTTATGCTAACGTTGTTAATTCCTGGCCCTAAATCCCCAGGCAAGGACATTGATGTTTACTTGAGGCCTTTGATTAAGGACCTGAAGGTTTTACATGACCAAAAAGGTGTCGAGACTATAGACGTTGCTTCAGGTCAGAAGTTCAATATGAGAGCGATAGTTTTATGGACCATCAATGATTTTTCTACTCGAAGTAGTTTGTCTGGGTGGAGTGGGCAAGGTTACAAGGATGCCCTACATGTAATGAAGACACTCCATATGTTCGTGTGTTAAGCAAAATAGCTTATGTTGGCCACAAAAGATTCTTAAAGAAGCCCCATAAATGGAGGCGTTCACTTGAATTTAATGGCCAAACCAATAACACATATCCTCTTAAAGAATTTGGCCGGGATGTAATCCTCGCTCAACTTGATAGATTGCCAACGCGTGTGAAGGGTAAACATCCGAGTTATAGGGGTGTAAGGATAAAACGCAATGTTCATGTCAAACTTAACTGGACTAAATGGTCTATTTTTTATGAGCTTGAGTATTGGTCTTTTCTTTCACTAAGACACAATTTCGAAAAAAATATGTTAGAGGCCATCTTGAACACTTTATTAATGAATGATAAATCTAAAGTCACCACCAAGGCAAGACAAGACTTGCAAATGTTGGGCATTCAAAGTGGCTTGTGGCTCAGCCAAACCAAAAATGGGAAGTGCTTGAAGCCTCAGGCTGCGTATTCTTTCACACCAGAGAACCAAAAAAAGTTTTGTCAGTACATCAAAGGAGTTAAACTACCAGATAGGTTCAGATCATGTTTCAAGCACAAAGTGACCGATAATGATAGCAATATAACGGGCCTGAAGTCTCATGAATGTCATATAATGATGAAACGTTTACTTCCTTATGACTTTAAAATTACTTGCCCGATAAGATTGCAAAACCAATAATCGATATATATTCCTTGTTTAAGCAAATCTGCTCTGCAACTTTGATGGAGGATAACATGTAAAAAGCTCAGATCAAGGTGGTCGATATTCTGTGCGAGCTTGAGCTCATATATCCTCCTGCTCTCTTTGACATTATGGTTCACTTGGTTATCCATTTACCTATAGAGGCTCTTAAAGGCAGGCCTATTCACCCCCGGTGGATGTATCCATTTGAAAGATACATGAAGAAGCTAAAAGGTTATGTTCAAAATAAAGCTAAGCCGAAAGGTTTGATTGCGGAGGGTTATGTTGCTGAAGAAGCATTGACTTTCAGTTCTCATTATTTTTGGGATGTTACCATGAAATTTAATCATCCCGACCATAATGTGGACCCCCCCTCCCCTAACGTGTCGATTTCAGGTGTTTCAATCGGTATGTAAACTGATTGGTTTATGATTATTTATTCGGTTTGATGCCTAAGAGTTGAGAAAAGTGAAATGGTATATACTTCACAACAGTCCTGAGATCGACACGTACCGGTCCTAGTTCAAGAGGTACGTGTTTTTTTATTTTGAAACTTCTTTTTATTAACTTATCATTTTGATGACTTATTCTAATACCATGAATGTTTTTTAGTGTATTTCCTAACAAGGACATGCAAGAAGAATTCCCCGACAGGTTTGGGTCACAAGTAAACTTAAGACTTATTTTGTGTACTTAACTGTAAAAATAACAATATCATATTTTGTGTTCTCTATCTAGGAATGGGATCGTGAGAAAACCTAATCTCGGTGGAAAACCAAGAAAACTCAAACAGATTCCCTAAAAATACTAAATAGATGCCCTAACTGTGAGGCAACTCTTCTCAAAAAAATTAGGGCATCTGCTTAGTTTTTTTTAGTGCATCTATTTAGTTTTCTAGGTTTTCCAGCAAAATATGGTTTTCTCTAGAACCTATCCCCTCTATCTAATCCTATCTTCTTCATAGATCCGTCAACGTTACTTAGACAATGACCAAGACCCAGAGGTTAGCATAACCATCAAGTTATTCGCTTTGGCTAATGGACCATCATGGACTCCAGTCTCAGTAAACTCAGCGGCATTTGTTTGCTTACCCTGACGAAGAAATGTATTATGGTCAGCTTCAAGAAATCATCGAATTTAAGTATTTGTTGTTTAAAGTTGCGTTCTCTCGAGTTAAGTGGTTCGACACTAGCAACAAAGGACGTAAAGTCAAAAACCTGTCCTTAGAAACAACATGACACAAATCGACTACAGTCGTGAGGCATTTAAAGATGACCAATACATTCTCGTAACACAAGTCAAACAAGTCTTCTACCTTGAAGATAAGACCAAACC
>BQNB010173134.1:0-13391 GCA_026074375.1 Tanacetum coccineum
CTAACCTTGTGCTGGCAGTACTAACCCCTTTAGTACTGTTGGCAGTATTAAGTCATATGAAGATTTATTCCCAACAAATGGTAAGAATGATAAAGGGGGAGCTGATGTGGCTTCGTCTAGTAAACCTAAATTGTCATTTGGGCACCTTGATCTTAGTAATGTTAGTGACTCCGATGAGGATGAGGTGTTTGCATCTCAAGAAGAATTAAATGCTTATATGTCGTCGATTGGGGGAGGTCACCAACTTGAAATGGAGGAGTATGATGGTTATGATGACTATGCGGACCAGATCCGTGATTTGCCAGGAGAGATTAAAGCCTTTCGTGATTTTCAGCTCCTTAATAGTGGTAGGAAGTAATTTCACTTTCTTTTCTAGTTCATAAGAGGGGCTTGTCCTTTTATGTAGGGTATTTGTTTGTTGCATATTGATGTGCATGATTGTTGCCTATGTAACGGGCTGTGATGTAGGATTTCATCTACATCCATAAATCCTACATCCATTGCACTTCAACTTTTTTTTGGTGTAATACTATTTACCAGGGAAACCCTTTACCCAAAAAAAAATAGAAGACATACACACACATATTTTCTTTTTACAAAAACCACTCTCCTCCCTCTCCTCTCTCTTGTTCGAAACCGGCCACCCACAAACACCACTTTTCCGATCACTTTTTCCGACATGCAATACAATAAATTATATATTCTTAATCCTTGTTTCAAGAGCTACAAAACCCACTATTAAAACCTCACATGCAATAAGATTTGAAGGAGTTGAATTTTTAGTTGGTTCTTGGTGTTTTCGTGTATAAAGGGGGTGTTCAAAGGGGTTAGATTGTTGTTGTTTTGGGGTTGATTGATTAAAAATGGTTTGTTTGTTTGGTCTTGTTGTTCGTCTGAATTCAAAGGCAAAGGGGAAACAAAAATTGATTTTTGTTATAGCATTGTGAGCCTTCTAATTATATTCTTGTTTGATTAATTTAGTTATATTGCATGTATTATAATTATTGCTAGATGATTCAAGTGCGGAAATTATTGAAAGTGTGTTTCGTTATTGACTAAAGTTTGATGGTTTTTGGTATAATTATATAGACTAGTTAAGCGTATTTTGATAGTCGGATTATGTCAAAAATGTCGTTTTATGGGTTTTGGGTTGACCAAGTTTGACCAGAAAGTTTGACTTGACCGTAGCGAGTCGAGAAATTTTTGAAAGGTATTTTTTATAATGTCAAGTGATAGTGTTCGCCTTTAGCTATGTTTCGCTAGGTGGATCCTCATGTAACTCTTAATAATGAACATTTTATGGCCGAGTCAAGTTTGGGTATTTTGGAGTAAAAAGTCAACTACAAAGTTTGACTTTTGAAAGTCAAACTTGCGTAAACTTTTGAATAAAGTTTATAATGAGCAAAGGGTTCGTAATGTTAGTTAATTGATAATGAAATATGAGGTTCGAATTATATTATCCTTAGTTTCGGTAACTTTCTAAAAATGGAAACTTTATGGAAAATATCGTAATAATGATAAGTGTGTCAAAGTGAAATGTTTTGCGTCGCACTTAAAGATTGTAGCATATGATTGTATATACGTAATAGTATATATATATCTATTTATATTCTATTAATATATATATATATAAAAAATTCTTTATTATATCTTATCTATTTATTATATATATATATATTATATATATATATTATATAATATATATATATATATATATATATATATATATATATATGGGAGTACTGTATTTAGATGATTTAATATACTTTTAGGTAACATACCGCTATATAGTAATTACATAGAGTCGCGGTTAAGACGTGATGCTATTTGCGATTGTTGGATTAATTGGTTAGGATCTTTTTGATAACGGTGAGTTCATGAGACTCGCATTTAAATCATTAATTGTTTTTAAAACCGCGAGGGGGGGGATGCTGTTGTTTTTTTTATATATCGGAACAAACACATAAGATTTTATGGTATGCTGGACCTGATTACGAGATTGTTTCCGCATAAGTAGCTATTGTCGAAGTCCCTTATTTCATGAACCGTTAATTGCCTTGTAAGGTGAACGCTAATGCAGTAAATAGATCTATTGGGTTTGACAACCCTGTCCAGGGTCTGAATCCTTGTGACCACCCTCTCAAACGAACATTTTGTATTTAGAAAGTAGTAGGTATATGACAATAATACCTTGTTTTGGGGCACACTAACATATGAAATGCCATATGTATTGTTAACGTTTGGTGTCATGAGCTCATTGCGTGAAAGAAAAGAAGTTGCTATACATTGCATTCGTTACTTTGTTTTCCCGAGAACTAATTATGTGTTCAAAGATTTATTTTAATCTCTATGAATTTCACTCACCATTGTTGTTGACATTTTAAACATGTTTTATCCCAGGTAACCAAGGATGAAGGCAACGATGGCGTGGAGGTGTCGTGCGTGTGATGGATTTGTTGAAAGACTACATGTGTGTTCCTTGTCTTTCAAAAACAATGTCTTAAGTTTTTCTAAAACAATGTCTTTATTTTGAAACAATAGTTTTTCAAAGGTTGTAGTAGTTGTGGTTGCGATTATGTGGGGACCTAAACGCGTTTTAACTCTGACTAATAATGGAACACATGTTTGTTAAACGTCTCTTTTAGGTCGTTTTCTAACGTCTCATTGGAAGTCTCGGTTTAATGGCTAAACAAACGCAAGTTTTGGAGTGAGTACATGTTACTTGCTGCCCTATCCGTGGTTTTAGGGTCTTTTCATCAACTGTTTGTTTGGGACTAGTACATCGATGGCTGATTTGGGTGTGGTTTCTGCTCTTGTATAAAGTACTCACTCTTGGTGGGTGATTAGAGCTTGGAAGTAGCGTGTTTTCTTTATATAAACATGCTTTATGATCATTCATTGGAGATGTTTTGCAGTTTCAAGATTGTGATATGGCTACCTCTTTTTGAGTAGCTGTGTGGTTCTGAGTTGGAAAGTACAAGCATCACTCCATTGTTGTTTGCTTGTTGATATTTCAACTTATTATTAGGGACCTTGTAGTAGTCTAGTACGTGCACCACATCTATACTCATCTGATGACGGAAAGATTGCTGCTTATGAGTGTGTGAGCAAGATTTACACGCTTGGAAGTTTTGTGGGATATATCTTGTGTGTCCCATAAAGATGTGAATTGGTCTGATTACACGAAGCTTGGAGAATTTTGGTGATTTTCATCATGATGACACAGGTGGTGGTAATCTTTGAAGTTGGAGCTATTTTACGGTCTCGGAGATCAATAGTTTCCATTATGGTCTAAATTGGAAGCGCGAGCATCATTCTTATCTTTTAGTCTGCTTGTATTTTTCTTTCAATTTAGTTTTGGTGTCATAAGAGTGGCATGTCACTTTTATGTTAAAATTTTGCACAAGTTGTGTGCATGTTTGTGCCCATGTAACGGGCTGAGATGTTAGGAATTTACCTACATCCATTGTACTTCAATACTTTTTTGGTGTAATATATTTTACCGGGGTATGAATTCCCTTTTACCCAAAAAAATGGTGCTATTTAGTAACATCCAAATTGCTAATTTCGCTGCGCAATCCAATGTCCATTGGATGAGGGTGTTACAGAGTGGTATCAAGAGCCTAAGGTTATAGAGAACTAGATCAAGTCTTTTTGAAAACCTAAACTATAACGCTTCTACACGCATGCCGAGACTCCTCATTGCCATTGGTTACATATAGAAAGGAAAGGTAAATTTATTAATTGTTATGTATAGGTATATTTACGTATGTGTTATATGTATAAATGGTTAAGTATGGATACATTTATGCATTTGTTTGATGCATAAAGTGTTGTGTATTGGTACATTTATGCACATGTTGTATGCATATAATGTCATGTGATTATAACTATTATTATATATGTTTGAAATATAATTGAGGTATATACGGAACGAGAATGTCACGAATTGTGGATTTTTATTTGTTGCGCTTTTATGAGAGCCATTATTTTGATAATTATATTCTTATTGGAACACTATTGAATAAGAATAAGAAGTGATACGCTATTAAGTAAGTATTGTATGATATTTTTTAGACTATCATGGTGAACGTAATTCCTCCCGATCATGTGAATGATATACCCGTTGTTGAGCCGAATCAACACGATGATGTTCCTATTGTTCTCGAGCCTGTCTTAGAGGATGAAGACGAGGACCCAGAAGAAGAAGAATTTGAGGAAGAAGAAGAACCCCAAGAAGAAGAAGATGATATGGAAGTCAACATCGAGGAAGATAAGAATGAACCGGAGTTGACGTATCTTTATGAAGAGATGGATCCTCTTAACCCTCCACCACCTACTTTTAAGTCAGAACCTAAGGATGTGATCGAGGTTGAGAACCTGATTGAGCACGAGGATGAGACTGTTCCTGCTAGTGTCCATGAGGTAGGTGAATTGTCTACTGCTCCTTTTCTTCGAGAGGACAGTGATGGTCTATTCCCTTGTCTCGTGAGGGACATTAACTATCTTTTTGGTTGGATGGCTTCTTTTTCAAGACGACTGTGTGGTCGCGAGACGACGCATGCATTGGTTGAAAAGAAAGGAAAAGCAAAGGATAAGTATTTTTTGGGTAAAAGGGACTCTCACCCCGGTAAAATGTATATTAATCACCCAAACCGTTAAGTACAATGGAATGTGGCTGAAATACCACATTAACCTCAAGCAAAGCCTGAAACACCTAAGTCTCATGTGACATGCCATGCGGCTAAACAAAAACTATAACAAAATCCTACATTAATAGGATAAAGCTAACAATAAACAACCTAGACCAGCAACTAACCATGGGGAACCGAGTTCCCCTTATTAGCATGAGACATAGCTTGTCCAGGAGGTTCTTCAAGATTAATATCTTCATCGACTTCCTCACTATCACTCTCATTGATAGTACTCACAGCATGTTTCGCATTTCCCCATGTTTGATCATCACCCCACTCAACCTCCGCGTTCTCCACCAATTGGCTAAACGAATTCTTCAAAACAATGTCATCAGCTTTAGGGGCTGATGAATATGTTTTAGAAGGATTTGTGGCAGGTTTATCCTTGTGGTTTTGAGCATTAGGGCTCTCACCTTTTTTAACTCTTCGGGGTTGAGTTGCTTTTTTGTTCCACACCATTGTTAATGTAGGTTTATTGAGCTTCAAACCACCGAATTGCTTAGGTTGAACATTATCCTAGTTCTTAGTCTTTTTCTTCTTGTGAGTAACCGTAGTAAACCCATCTTGTTGCTTCGTCTCAAGACCAGAATTAGAGCTTGGCTTAACAGCTTCGTGAGCCTTCTTAGGGCACGAATTCGAATCATGCCCAAACACATGACATTCCAAACAAAGTGGTGGTTTCCACTCATATTCAAGTTTAATTCTTTCAAGAGTATGCCCCGCTCCATCCTCAATAGGGACAGCCATAACCACCTCCTGTTTTAGAGCTTTATCCGCACTGATTTCAATTAGGGCACGAGCATACCCCATACGACCCCAAGTTGCATCACACATCTCGCTAGTAAAACTATCCACCATAATAGGTCTCCTAATTTGAGAGGTAATTCTACTAAGTCCATCTTTAGTGTATGCTACAATTGGAAGTTTTAACATTTTAACCCACACAGGAACCTTCTTGACATCATCTTTAGATAATGACATATTAACCGACCATTTATTCAGAATCAAAGGCGAATTCCGAATAAGCCATGGACCTTGTTCAAGAACTTGTTCCATTCCCTTAATGGACTCAAATTTGAAGTAAAAGAACCCGTCATCATCCCGCATGATTTTCTGAAAACCAAACTCTTTCCATGCCCTAGAGACATAGATTTGAACCAAGGGAAACGCAATGCCTTTACCCACGAAAAAACCAACAAGTGAATTAGCAAACTTGTTTTTCACAATCTGAATGGACTCAATAGGAAGCACGAAATCAGAATTCTCCACCTTGTCCTCACTAATAAGAGTGCGAATGTTAATCTTCTTTTTAGTGTTATCATTCTTTGCAGCACCATTAGCACCTTCCACAACATTAGCAAACGCTTTAACCTTTGGATCAGCCTCTTTCAACATAGGAGACCCATTGACATCACCAATATGGACCTTCAATACATCAGTAGTATTATTATTAGTAGCCGAACCATTAGGTTGATCCACAGCACTTAACTGATTCGTACCATAATCACTACTATTATTTTCATCAATAGAAACTGATTTCAAAGGTGGATCATCAGTTTCCATTTGGTAATCCTTCATTGGTGTTATACAAACTTGTTCAGCAAACGACACCAATTTGAAAGGCGATACAACCTGTTCTAACAAAGGCGAGGCAATAACCTTATCTTTGTCAATATGAACACCCATAACAGCCATACGAGGAGCATCGTAGTTAAGTGCTTTGCTTATTTATTTATTCTCCCGGGTTCGAATCTTGCAAAAGTATAAGTATTATGGTAAGTTGATTTTGGATTTAGGTAATGAAGTGCGTTCTAGTGTGGAGCAAGTAACGGTTGAAATGGAAAAGCTGGTTGAAAGGCTTGGTAATACTAAAGACAAGGTTGAGTGTAAGAAGTTAAAGAAGGAACTGGAAGAAGAAAGGTTAAGCAACACATTCCTTCGTATGCAGAACGAACGATTCAAGAGAGATCTCTATTGATCTAGAGTTCGAGCTCATGAGTTCTATCAAGAGATGATTCATAGGGGATTTGTGTTTGAAGAAAGACCGAATGAGATTATTGAGGTTCCGGTCAAGGATGAGGAGCATGCTACGAAAGAATCGCGAGGGAAATCATCTTAGTAGTTTAGATTTATTAGTAGTTACTTTTATTGTGTAATCACTAAACTGAATCCTTAGTTAGTAGAATTAGTGCGTAATTGGTTTTGTACCGCTTTTACTCATTCATGCAAACAATGCAACTATGTATTAGCTCTTTTGTGATGAAAAATTAATGACTATCTTTTGATTACTACTTGATGTTGTGTGACTGTTGTTGTGATTGATTTATCATTGTACCATGTTATGAGTATATCATGTTATGAATGCTTATCCGATTATTTTCTGTGTGATGTGACAGAATCATGCCTCCCCAAAAGTCCTGCAGACCTAATGACTTAAGCTGCTAGTGTTTAATGATCAAGGCAAAATGTCGATGCTAGGAGCTGATCCGCAGCTGATCGATGCCTAGAAAGTGAATGTAGGAAATGATGCTGGGGGATCTGGACCCAGCGAGGGTCAGGATGGTCCACCTGTCTGCTTTTACGTGAGTGCACTTTCACTGATTTATGAAATGGCAATCCTGTTGCTTCTTCATGTACCCAAAGGGAACTGTTGAATTATTAAGATGGTCAAAGAAAACTAGTAGTGTTTTTTTTTTTGGGGATCAGTAATTGTGCAGAGGCAAATGGTTAAGTTGCTGCCTCCACATTGCAAGGACCTGCTTTTGACTTGGATGGAATGCTATGAGGATGCCACCATTGGGATACGAGACTGTGGAACCAAATTGCCTTGGACTAAAATGAAGCAACTTGCGATGACTGCAGAATAAAGATTCGTATAGAAGAAGTTCAACACATGGGCACGAATTGTGGAACATAAATGTTTAAGAGTATACCAATGTGGCTCATCCTCAGAGGTTTCAATGAGCTTGCCATTTGATGTGTCCCGAGAAATGTTAGCCAGAAAGAGGTGAAGGTTGATGCTTACAGTCCGGGGATTAACTGATAACATCACGGGTGAAGTTACTTCTTGCTAAGCCGGAGATACTTTAAACACGAAGATGTGCATATGCTCATATAGTTGATTGGATACAAAAAATCGTAAGCTATAGATGAAAGAATTTTAGAAGGAAAGAGTCGAAAGTGGAGAGCTTTCCAAGTTGAAAATTGTAGCTGTAAGGGCACAAATCAAAAGAGGATAACTCACGTATCAAACTTTGGCAGATAACCAAAGGCAAGAAACGCAGCGAGCTTATGGTTTTACCAAAGCGCCTAACTCAGGGAAGGCTTCCCTATTTATGTGACTGATGTTTCACTTGCCTGTTGGTCCAGTGAACGATCAAGTGGCCACAAGTGAGGAAAGGTTGGGCACAAGCTAAGGAACTTTAAGGAAAAGAAATGTAGCCACGGGTGCAAATGCTCTGCCCGATATCCGACTTTTATAGATTGTGTGAAGCAAGGTCATTACTAGGCACCGAAGCCCAACAGAAAGTTAAAGCAAGAGGAAGTTAAGAATTAGTGGGGGTAGTTGGTACGCTCTTATGCTTAAGGATGCTGAGGCCAAAGGGACCAATGTTGTTACTAGGTAATGGTTTCTGCTCAATAACCGCTATGCTTTTGTTTTATTCGATTCGGGTTCTGATAGGAGTTTTGTGGATACTAGATTTAGTTCCATGCTTGATATCGAACGATTAAAAAAGGAGCTAGCTTATGGGGTAGAGTTTGCTGGCTGGATAGGGTAGTTAGTACGAACACTGTTTTGAAAGGTTGCACTTTGAATTTAGTGAACCATATTTTTGAAATCGATCTTATGACGATTGAGCTTGGTACCTTTGATGTCATCATCGGTATGGATTGGCTTGTCAAGCATGATGCCGTTATCATTTGTGGTGAGAAAGTTGTTCGTGTACCGTATGGGAACAAGATATTGGTAGTCGAAAGCAACAAGGGTGTGTCTCGATTAAAGGTCATATCTTGTATCAAGGCCTGTAAGTACGTCGAGCAAGGTTGTCATTTTCTTTTGGCACATGTGACGGAGAACAAGTCAAAGGAGAAACGAATGGAAGACGTGCCTATAATTCGTAATTTTCCTAAGGTGTTTCCTGAGGAGTTTCCAGGACTACCATCGCCGAGGCAAGTAGAGTTTTGAATTGATCTAGTACCGGGGGCTGCACCTGTTGCACATGCACCGTATAGATTGGCACCATCTGAGATAAGAGAATTGTCGATACAATTGCAAGGGCTGCTGGAGAAAGGATTTATTCATCCGAGTTCATCACCATGGGGAGCACCAGTGTTGTTTGTGAAGAAGAAAGATGGATCTTTTAGAATGTGTATAGATTATCGTGAGTTGAACAAGTTGACTATCAAGAATTGTTATCCTCTCCCGATAATCGATGATTTATTTGACCAACTACAAGGTTCTAGCGTGTATTCTAAGATCGATATGGGATTAGGATATCACCAGTTACACGTTAAAGAAGAGGACATTCCAATTACTGCATTTAGAACTCGGTATGGTCACTTTGAGTTCCAAGTGATGCCGTTTGGATTGACTAATGCGCCTGCTGTGTTTATGGACTTGATGAACTGAGTATGCAAGCCATATCTGGATAAGTTCGTCATTGTGTTCATCGATGATATTTTGGTTTATTCCAAGGACGAAGAAGAGCATGGGAAGCATTTGAAGATTATTTTAGAGCTGCTTAAGAAAGAGAGATTGTACGCCAAGTTTTCAAAGTGTGATTTTTGGCTAGATTCAATGCAATTTCTTGGTCATGTGATTGATCATAGTGGTGTTCATGTTGATCCTGCCAAGATCGAAGCCATTAAGAGTTGGGCTGCACCAACGACACCAACGGAGGTGAGGCAATTTCTTGGATTAGCTGGTTACTATTGGAGGTTTATTGAAGGTTTTTCTTTGATTTCTAAGCCGCTGACTAAGTTGACTCAGAAAGATAAGAAATACGAATGGGAAAAAGAAGAAGAAGAAGCTTTTCAGACATTGAAGCAGAAGTTGTGTAGTGCACCGATCTTAGCGTTGCCCGAGGGAACGGAAGATTTCGTGGTGTATTGTGACGCATCACTCAAGGGTTATGGAGCTGTGTTGATGCAAAGAGAGAAGGTGATAGTGTATGCTTCTAGACAATTGAAAGTCCATGAAGAGAATTACACTACTCATGATTTGGAGTTAGGAGCCGTTGTTTTCGCTCTTAGATTATGGAGACATTATTTGTATGGAACGAAGTGTGTGGTTTTCACCGATCACAAGAGCCTACAATATATTTTAAATCAGAAAGAGCTGAACTTGAGACAACAAAGATGGATCGAGTTGTTGAGTGATTATGATTGTGAGATACGGTATCATCATAGAAAGCGAATGTTGTGGCTGACGCCTTAAGTCAGAAGGAAAGGAATAAGCCACTACGTGTTCGAGCTTTGATGATGACTGTTCGCAATGATCTACCGAAGCAAATTCGTGATGCTCAAAAGGAAGCAGTGAAAAAGGAGAATGTAGGGAAAGAGAATTTGGGGAGATTGATTAAGCAAATATTCAAGTTTCGCCCTGATGGAACACATTGTTTTGGAAATGATGTTTGGTTACCATGATTCGGTGGATTGAGGGATTTGGTTATGCATGAATCGCATAAGTCCAAGTATTCTATCCATCCGGGATCGGATAAGATGTATCAATATCTAAAGTTGTTGTACTGGTGGCTGAATATGAAAGCAGATATTTCCACGTATGTTAGTAAGTGTTTGACTTGTGCGAAGGTCAAAGCTGAGCATCAAAAACCGTCTGGACTACTGCAACAACCTGAGATTCTAGTTTGGAAGTGGGAAAGGATTACTATGGATTTTGTGAGTGGATTGCCAAGAACGCCGAGTGGGTATGATACGATTTGGTTTATTGTCGACCGACTGACCAAATCTGCTCATTTCCTACCAATGAAGAAAATGGATAGTATGGAGAAGCTCACGCAACTGCATTTGAAGGAAGTTGTGTGTAGGTATGATGTTCCAATTTCGATCATTTCGGATCGAGATAGCCATTTAACCTCGAGATTCTGGAAATCGCTTCAGGAAGCGTTAGGGATGAATTTGGATATGAGTACCGCTTACAACCCTCAAACGGATGGTCAAAGTGAAAGAACTATACAAACGCTGGAAGATATGTTGCGTGCATGTGTGATTGACTTTGGAAGTAGTTAGGATCGCCATTTGCCATTTGTCGAGTTCTCATACAACAATAGTTATCACGCGAGCATTAAGGCTCTACCATATGAGGCTTTGTACAGAAAAAAATGTAGATCACCTGTATGCTGGAGTGAGGTTGGGGATAGCCAGCTCACCGGTCCAGAATTGATCCGTGATACGACCGAGAAGATTGTTCAGATTAAGAACCGTTTGTTAACCGCTCGTAGTCGCTAGAAAAGCTACGCATATAGGAGAACTAAGCCGTTGGAATATGAAGTCGGTAATATGGTACTGCTCAAGGTATCGCCATGGAAGGGTGTTGTGCGTTTTGGAAAGCACGGAAAGCTAATTCTACGTTACATCAGGCCATTCAAGATTCTAGCTAGAGTTGGTCCTGTAGCCTATACGTTGGAGTTACTTGAAGAATTGAAAGGGATTCATAGTACTTTTCATGTTTTGAATCTTAAGAAATGTCTAGCGGAAGGCGACATTGTTGTTTCGATGGATAAGATTCCACTTGATGATAAGTTGCATACTACTGAAGAGCCAGTGAAAGTTGTTGATAGAGAGGTCAAGCGACTTAAGCAAAGTAGGATACCTATCGTTAAAGTTCATTGAAATTCGCAAAGAGGTCCAGAATTTACTTGGGAACGTGAGGATCAGATTAAGAAAAAGTACCATCATCTCTTTACAAGTAATGACGAAGCAAAGAAAGCGGATAAGTCGAGCTGAGCACCAAGACAGCGCTCTCGAAAAAAGGGAAGAATGTAACAACCCGAGTTTCAGGTCAACGTTTATCCCAAACTACGATAATTATTTTTGGTACGTAAATAGTTATAGTCATTTATACTTTATAAGGTTTGATGAGAATTTCCATTTATAGGTTAATTTCACGTCGTGATTGAGTTTCTATTTGTTTTTAGAGTCTAGAAAGTCAGAAAAATTTATATTGTTGCTCCGAGAGCGTGAATATGTTATTTTTATATTTTACGGCGTTTCCTCGAGTTTTTGTAAAAACCGTGTTTAAAGGTCGTCTTTTACGAGGTTTAATGTTTATTAAACGTTTTAAAGTAAAATTAGTGGGACATATTTAAAATATTTATTAACGTGGTGTGACCTGAGTCTTTGGCAGATTTTTTTGGGTAAAGGGGCATATCCCTGGTAAAATATATAAGACCAAAAAATCGAGGAAGTACAATGGAATGTGACTGAATGTCACATTAACCTCAAGCACACGCTTGAACAACCACTAAATCATATAACATGCCATATGAGTACTAGCTTACAATTACATACCATATGGCACCAATAGTCAAGTACAATCTAAAAGAACATAAACAACGAAACAAATACATCAATTACTAAAAAATAGCTTCAGGAAGATCCCAAAGCCGAGCAAACAATACCCCATCATTGGACTTCTTGAAACGGCAAGATAGCAGCTTGATCTGAACTGATGTCATAATGCACTCAATGACTTCTTTAGCCGATCACTTATTACTTTTGAACAACCTCTGATTACGCTCCTGCCAAACAAAATAGGCAGCAGCCGCAACAACTAGCTTTTTTTTAGTAAAGGGTTTCCCCGGTAGATATGTTACACTAAAAAATCTTTTAAGTACAATGGAAGGGGGTGAAGTCCCTCATCTCGGTCCATCTGGACACTTACAAGCTTCAAAAAGCTACTAACCTAACCACAACATAAGAGTGACAAGTCATTCTTATGACTAATAAAGAAAGTAAAACAAATACTTCCTAACAATTATCTATGCGGATATCATAATGATTAATTTAAACACTTGAGCGTCGAAACCGTCATAGAATTTCCAATGCACGCAGCAACTTCCAAACATGTGATTATGCACCAACATGTAACATGTAATTACGCAGCAACATGTAACTTCCAAACATGTAATTACGCACCAACATGTAATTACTCTGCAACTTCTAAACTGGTAACATCCATGATCCATTCATTAAAGATATATAATTACGCACCAACAAACTCCCTTCCAGTCAAGACGCACATTAATTCTTAATTAAATTCAGTCAAAGCACACATTAATTCCAGTCAAAACACCCAGAATAGATCAAGATGCACATTAACTCCAATCAAACCAATCCCTAAAATTTAAGGATTAATCCATAACAGCCATCACCATCATCGTCCTCCAATGGATGAACTTTCTAAACCACGAATACCACCATGGCTGACCAATACCATCAAAACACTTGTAACAGATCGAAAACAACATGGATGATATAGCTTTAACGCTCGTCGATCATATTATAAGATGATGAAATAATAACATTCAACCTATGATTAACAATAAGAGGATCCAACTCCTCACTTCCAATCTAAATTAAGAGGCCCTGAATCAAACAAATAATACCTTACGCATACATATCATATCCTTGAGCATAGCACCTCTAACAACGAATCTTGATGATATTTGATAGAGA
>BQNB010173136.1:0-13391 GCA_026074375.1 Tanacetum coccineum
TCGACTGGAGGGTCATATTTATAGCTCAAACTCTCTTAGGTTTCACCTTCTCTTTCCTACTCAGTGCATCAGCTACTACATTCGCCTTACCATGATGGTAGCAAATTTCGCAGTCATAATCACTAAAAAGCTCTATCTAGCGATGATGTTGCATGTTTAGTTTCTTCTAACTAAACATATGCTGGAGACTCTTATGATAGGTATATATGACACTCTTTGTCCCATACAAATAATGTCTCTAAATCTTAAGTGCAAACACAACCGCGCCCAATTCTAAATCATGGGTGGTGTAATTCTTCTCATGGATTTTCAACTGCCTGGATTCATAAGCTATTACCTTACCTCTTTGCATCAACATACAAACTAATCCTAAGCCATATGCATCACAATGCACCACAAAATCTTTTAATCCATCGGGGAGAGCTAAAATAGGTGTATTACACAACATGTCCTTCAAAGTTTGAAATGCCCTTTCCTGTTCCTCATCCCAATCAAAGGTCTTACTTTTCTGAGTTAAAATGGTCAAGGACTTAGATATCTTAGAAAAGTTCTCTATGAACCGACGATAATACCCTGCCAAACCTAAAAATGAATGAACCTCAGACAGAGTTCTAGGGGCTTCCTAATTCTTTAAAGCTTTAATCTTACTAGGGTCTACATTGATACCATTTCCATTAATCACATGACCAAGAAACTGTACTTCCCGCAACCAGAATTCACACATGGAAAACTTAACATATAATTTTTCTTTCTTGAGCAATTCTAAGACTAGCCCTAAGTGTACTTCATGCTCTTCCCGGGTCTTAGAGTAAATCAAGATGTCATCAATGAACACTATCACAAACTTGTCTAGATAAGGCCTACACACTCGGTTCATCAGATCCATGAATACCGCTGGTGCGTTAGTCAAACCAAAGGGCATTACTGTGAACTCAAAATGTCCATAACGAGTTCTAAACACAGTCTTTGGAATGTCATCTTCATCCACTCTCAGCTGGTGGTATCCGGACCTAAGATCTATCTTAGAGAAGTATTGTGATCCTTGGAGTTGATCAAACAGATCGTCTATCCTAGGGAGTGGATAACGGTTCTTAATGGTCAATGTGTTCAACTCTCTATAATCAATACATATCCTAAATGATTATGTCCTTTTTCTTCACAAACAATATCGGTGCTCCCCAAGGCGATGAGCTTAGTTAAATGAAACCCTTGTCCTGGAGTTCCTTGAGTTGACCCGACAACTCCTCCATTTTAGAAGGTGCCAATCGATAGGGAGATTTCGCGACCGGTATTGCTTCAGGGTCTAACTGAATCCGAAATTTGATTTCCTGAATAGGGGGTAATCCTCACAGGTCATCCAGAAATACCTTGGGAAAATCTCTCACCATGACCATCTCTTCTTGTTTCTGTTCCTTGGCCTTAGCACTCACTAGATGTCTCATTTTCTTTTCCGGTCTTTCTCCTATAACTCTAAGTACCTTGCCGTTTGGTAGTGGTATTCTAACTACCTTCTCATGACAAATTATCTCAGTCTTATGGTTAGAAAACCAATCCATGCCTATGATCACATCAAAACTCCCGCTTTCGAATGGTATCAAATTAATATCAAACTCATGGCCCTCTATTTCTAGTTTGCAACCCTTAATGACCTTATCGATTTCTACTAGCTGCCTACTAGCTATTTTAATCTCATAACTGAATCCTAAATCATTGGGCTCTACGCCTAACAGAGGTATCAAAGTAGTGGAAACAAAACTATAGTCAGCACCAGAGTTAAATAAAGTTGTGGAATAATGATTGTTTAAAGTGAACGTACCCGTCATGATGTTCGGGTCATGGCGAGCCTCCTTTGCTCGCAACAAAAATGCCCTTCCACGTGCCTGGTTACTATTGTTCCCACGACCCTGACCCTCATTAACAGCCACGACTTGGTTCTGATGGTTTCCTCCTGGTCTCTGAGCCTGATTCAACCTAGGACATGTTGCCTTGAAATGATCGGTACTACCATACTCGTAACAGGCCCTAGCAGTTGAGTATCTAGCATTGATGGGGTTCACATTCCTAGGCACCACTTTATAATCCTTAGCAAAATGTTCTGGGCGGTTAGTGCGACATGACATCTCAGGTGGGTGATGAAAGTTACAGGTGGTACACTTAGGTGTCGTACCCGTGTTCTCTTTCCTAACAGGGTTTGTGGTCGTAGAAAAAGCATTTCCAATCCTAGTTCTCTTGTTATCATCCCTCCCATTCCTATCCTTGCTAAGTTCTCCATCATTTTCTCTCTTCTCAAGGTTCTTTTTGATTGACCCATTCCTAATGGCTTCATCAGTCAGTGTGCCAGCAATCTGCATAGCCTTCTGAATTGTTGTCGGCTCCATTGCTGCCACCATCCGTCAGATTTGTGGAGCAAGGCCATAAATGTACCTCTCAATCCTTTTGTTTTCTAGGGTCACTAGATGTGGAACTAACCTAGCCAACTCATGGAACCTATCAGTATATGCAGCATGGCCTGCCTTAGCTATGGCGTGATTCCACAACTTCGTTTCCAACTTTTACATCTCATTACTCGGGCAGAATTTCTCTCTAGTCAAAGTCTTAAAGTCTTCCCACGACATACCTACAGCTGCTTCTCGACCTCGTATATGGATTAGAGAGTTCCACCACGTAAGAGCCTTACCAACAAATGAACTAGCAGTGTACTTCACCTTTTGGTTCACCTCACACCCACTTATATCCTAAACTGACTCCATCTTCTATATACAATGGGTATAGACTATAGCACCTCCCTTACCATCATACTCTTTTAGGTTACAAGCTAAGAATTCCTTATAAGTATAACCCCTATAGTCGTTGTTCTCAATGACATTCCTAACATGCCCCGGATGTTATCATTGACGGCAGTGCCGCTTTGGTTCCTATTATCTTCCTGATTGCTACCTTGGTTACCTACTTGAGCCAACATGGTGGGTAGAAGGTTCTATAATTGCTGGACAATGATCGTGGAGAAGTCGAGGACTCCATCCACACCCTCATTAACTTTAATACCTTGGTCATTTCCTTAACCCTCTGGTTCACCAGTTGGTTTAACTTTTCTCCTCTTAGGCTCTCTTACTCTTCTATTTTCTCTACCAACTCGTCTACCTGTTTCCCCACCTCGTGGTGTAGCAGCAGGCCGGCCAGCACTTCGGGTCATCACCCTTGGCGACATTATCCACACGAGAGAGAACATGGGCAATGTTAGGTAGGCGGGAATGTTACCATATATATAGTATAACTTAATATACTATGATACACATAATACGGTCCTAAGGTGTCAACACCGATTTGTGTGAACGATATTACTAAATACGCGTGAGTCGTGATACGTTTATAACTATGTTGGTCATCGTATTTATACTCGTATGCTTTCCCAGTCATACCCAGAATTAGGCTCACGCATTTCAATGATTGACTTTTCTAATACGATATACTATATAACCATAGAAGCAAGTATAAGTGGAACACTGTGCACATAGATCCTATAATGCAACTATATGAAGGTTTCTAGGTTATAGTCTAGGCCAAACCACCTAGTTCTCTAAGACCTTGGCTTTAATTACCAATCTGTCACACCCCGACATAGGCGAAAACACAGGTATGCGACGAAGAATGATCAATCATAACACATGATACAAAATAGAGAAATCTAAAATGCATTAATGAAAAAGTGTCATGAAGATCATCCACCTCAAGTACAGACTTGAGTAAAATTCCAACAAGAATACATCACATAGTCACTTACTAATCCAAATGCCCACACAGGGGTCCATATTAATCTTGAACAACAATCCTCAAACTACTGAGTTTAAACAAACACCAAATGCAAGACTTCTCAATACATGATCTATATAGGATACCCTTAAGGTCTGCAATCTCGCATCACAACCTTACTGTTCATTAACTTCACGTGAAAATGATACTCGAAAACGTCAACAATAATATTGGTGAACTTGTAGGTTTGAAGGAAAACCCAGTCGTTGTGCCAATATTTCAAACAGTTGGACAATTGTGCATTATAACAGTGAATATATGCAAATCAATCACAAACCTATGACTTAGCATCCCCGTTAATCATGTACCAAGACCTAGCATCCCCGCTAGTCTTATCACCAGCGTGTACCAACGCTCTTGGGGTCGCAACCCTAAGATCATACGCACCTAAAAGCCTACCAACTAGAGCATTTACAATAGGGCATACCCTTCACAATAGCAAATCCATGCTAATCACATCCCTTGCCATGCACCTCGATGCATGCAAGTAAAATCAAACCACATAATATTCACATAACAGTCATAAGCACATAAATTGTCCGAAAACCAAATCATGTTTCGCACAGTTCAGAAAATCAATTCAAAACACATTTGAGTATCATTTTTCCCCAACGGAAAAGATTTAAAAAGTGGGGCTACGAGAACTCACCTCAAGCAAAGGTCTCAAGCAGCCAACTCAATATCACACAAGAAAATGCAACGACGTCTGAACACGACCTAGTCCAATTAACGTTCCACTTAGACATTTATTTCCAAAACAGTTTTCAGGTTTGATGCATAGTGGTCAACTACGCGTTGTACGGTCACCCTTGACGTTTTCAGTGGTGTGATGGTTGTCAACTTGTCCCCAAAATATCATACTTTAACCCATATGTTAGTATAATATATATACTTATACTATTTAATAATATAATGGAGTAATATAAGAAAATTCTCATAATAAACAATTATAAATATACATCGGTAAACCCATTCGATACTCTTAGTTACCATTAATTCATCGTTTAGATTATAGGAAATGAAACGCTTATTTATACTAAACAATTTAGGAATTTCATCTTTTAGTCGACTTATTAAAATAATAAAATAATAATATTTTATTATTAAATCGGAAAATCAAGTTTTGAGTAAAATTTCTAAGTATATACTTTTTACGAAATTTTGACATGACCCATTCGTTTACACAACGTTTTCCAAAGTTTTTAAACCTTTATTTCAACCACTTTTCACAATTTTAACATTTTCCGACAAAAATCTCAAAATCACATTTCGCAACTATTTTCAAATTCCATTTCTCAAGACGACTTTCAATAACATTTCATACGCATACTTCACTTTTCTAAAAAGTCCTTCAAACTCAAATATGACTAGTTGAAGCCCAATAAGATCCATTAAGGGTTTTTACTTATCCAAAATAATGTTTTATAGCCAGATACAAGGCCCTTTAGATAAATAAATGCCAAATCGCTAATAACACAGTAACCCGACAATAATAAACACTCAATAAGCCAATGGCTTATATAGGCTATTGGACCGTGAGCCCAAAGCTCCCAATCTAAACTCCATAAGCATAAAAATAAGCTAATAAGCTATGATATATATTCGGAGTTTACACCTATAACTATAAAAATAACACAAAAATACTACATAACTAAGGTAAAAATAACCAAAAACAGATCGCAAATCATTTCCTCAATATCCTGCCATATTTGTCGAGAACTCATACGCTCAAAACAAGCCAGCGAAAAGCTTAAAATAAGCCCAATAAGCTATAAACGAAACATAAGCTACAAACAAGCAAATGTTTTTCAACCATCACGACCACAATATCAAAACTAACAAAACCTTACTTTTCTTTCTTTTATTTGCAAACCCAAACCGAACCCTTTACACCATTCGCAATCTTTTCATTTTCGATTTTCAACAAACGAACTGTACAACTAACATCTATGCATCATTTAACACACAAAAGTACAAGTTAAATGTAAATTTGAAAGAATTACAAAGCGGGTTTCAAAAAGCGAGAACAAACACAAACCGACTACCCAACTCAGTATTTAAGCGAAATAACACGAACTACTAAATCAACACCGGCAACACTCTGCGCGCCGCCGCGCATGTTCTTGATCAAAGATTGCAAAAATAATTGTTTATGTGTTGTGGAGCTCGGCCGAAACAAAGAGAGAAAGAGAGAAATGTGATGAATATTTTTTATCTATGTTTTTGAAATGGGATAGAAACAAGTGATATAAGACAAACTCTAGTACCCACCAAGGACCATATAATCTAACAACATGCCATCTTGTCTCTCCGTTTCCTAGAACCCTCGACTAGGAATCCAAGGGCTCGGGTTGCCTTCTTTTTGTGTCGGGTTCACTAAAAACTCATAAACCGTGATCGTAAAATATTTCCTAAAGTTACTTAGCATTTTTATTCATCTTAAAAATACTTTTCCAATAACTTAGAGTTTTTACATGATATATTTCCATGTTATACTTCCCAAAAACTCATTTGAACATTAACGGACGTGTCAAGACTCGTTTTTTGGCATTTCTCACAATTCATGGGTCAAACCACCCGGAACATAAATAACACAATAATGCCCTTTAATAAGGATTATTATACCACAAATAAATCATAAATATCCATTCAAAACCTCATAAATGTCATCACCAGCCAACACGGTAACAATTCAATAAAACTAAACAACCGTCAATAGTCAAAAAGGCTAAATTAAATATTCAAAACACAAAAAAAGTGCATAGGGTTATCAACACGAGGTTCTTTGAGAAATGTTTCCATATTATGGGCATCCTTCTAGACCATCAACAAGAGAGTACATTATTTGAACCGACAAAGCTCGATCATATCGAGGAATTTACCGTATTGGGCTTCCATTTTTCTCTTTTTTCGAAGGCGTTGAGGATAGTTGGAATCTCTTCAGGTTTATATGGTCTAAGGCAATACGAGTTTCTTTAAAATCATTTGAGAGTTTGGATTTTGGTTGAGGATGTAGATTCTTCCTTCTTCATCCTCACTACATCAAAATTGATAGATTTTCATCAATCATTATTGTTTGATCATTATGGCGATTGATGGTGGGTCGTAGAATTACCACTCCCGTAGATACGTCCCCATTATATATGCTGCATTTCAGACTTTGCGGTGGTTTGATAAGTTATTAGATGACAGCTATCCTTCTAGGTTATTATGGTTATAGGTGCTACCTTCTAGGTTTGGTTGAGTGTTTCTGGGAAGAGATCCAGAAGGTCGAACAGATTGTTTGTCAGCAAATCTGTCGATTTTTTCTTCTAGGTTTTGGATCGAGGCTTAATGATTTTTGGTTGTTGTTTTAAGTTTGGTTTTAAGATCCATAAACGTTTCTTTGACAAAATAATTGGTCGATTGTTGAGCTTTTATGAAATCGCGTAACTATTTTTGAAGGTCATAAGGTTTATCATCATAATTGGATCAATAGTTGTCTCGATTATAATCGTTTCTTTCGTTTGAACGCTAATTATCGTGATTTGAGCCACGGTTGCGGTAATCATTGTAAAAACGAGTACGTCTTAATGTTTGCATGAATTTTTCTTCTGCTTCAGGAGACATGTGTTTGTCATCTTCGTCATATTCAGGTATCGAGTGATTTGAATGGGATTGCATTCCTTTATACTGAGCATCCATTTTCATGGTCATGGCATCCATTCGTGCTATAATTTTGTCAATATCAGAGTTACTACTACCTTCATCAGCGAAAGCTATAGTTTTCTTTAGAGATGGTTTTGGTTTTTGATTTTTAGCCCAATCAAGCTTGAGTAAGACTTTGTCTTCGAGGAGTTGATAAGCTTGGTTTGGTGTTTTATAGAGGAAAATACCACCAGTGGCAGAATTAAAAGCTTCTTGTTTATTTCATTGAGACCGTGATAAAAGATTTTTATGATATTGCCTTTGGTGAGATTGTGACCATGGCAATTTTTGAGCATTTCTTTCATACGAAGCCAAGCATCAGTTAGAGTTTCATTTTCATGTTGGAAAAAGGCTCGGATTTACTTGAGGAGTCGGTCAAAAAAAGCTGGGGGAAAGAATCGACTAATAAAGGCGGTTCGAAGTTCATCCCACGTTTTGATGGTTCCTTCGTTGAGTTCGTCTAGCCAGGTTTTTGCTTCACCCGTGAGTGATAGGGAAACATCATTAGGCGGACGTATTCATTTTTGGTGTCTCTGTATTTAAACATATCACATATTCTAAGAAATTCGTAAATGAATTTTTGTAGATCAGTTTTAATTCTACCATCAAATTGGTTTTCTTTGACGAGGGTCAAGTGGTTACCTTTAATGGCAAAATTGTTTGCGATTTCAGGAATGGTGATTGTAGAACTGGGATTCGAAGCGACAACACGGTCGGCAGCCCACATGGTTTCATCATTCATTGGGTTGTTATTTTCATGAATATCAAGAAAGTGACGGAAAGAGTTGATGTCAAGAATTGGTAGGTAGACAATTCTTGGTTGTGTGGGTCATTCATTTCTTCATTCGAATGGGACTCTCCTGTTTCGTTGACGAAATCTACGATTCAGGGTACGTTCAGGTTTGAATAATGGTTTGACAAGTTTAGAGTTGGAAGTACGTGTATGCATCCAATGTGAACTATTGGATGAGAACGTTTTTAGGAAAAATGTTTGACTGCAGAAAGTGTAGTACACTTTTCGCAACGAGAGTTACAGCAAGCAAGCAGATTGATTTTTAGGAGGAAAAAGTGATTAATTTTGTTTTAAAAAGATAACAAGAGATGATTATAGAACAGTTTAAAATCCCCAACAGCGACGTTAAAAACTTTGATGTGTTTCAAAAGCTTTAAATTTATAAGACTAGAATTAGTAATTATTAAATGGAAACACACGGGTAAAGTATAACCCACGTATGTAGTATAATATTTTAGATACGACCAGGTCGTCCACAAGGATTTGATTATGTTCGTATAATCGCGATTTTTAAGATGAAACTTAATGATTTTTTTAGATGACATATGATTGATGATTAATTCAATAATAAAGGAGTATGACTACTTGGATAGTTTCATATAATGCCTAAGTAATCGTAATGATTACGATCTTTGATTTTTAGACTTAACTTATAAAAAGGCTTTATGGTCAAAAAACGTTTTCACAAATTAACTTGTTTTAACTTAAGACTTATATTAGTTAACTTAATCAGAAGTGTCACGCAAATAATCAAGTTACTATTATATCAAATCTATTTTGTTTATCAAATAACGTAAGCGGAATTCTCCAACCAAACGATAAAGACCATAGACACATCTTTAAAACAATATAGCACACAATGGTCTTTCGACCTATATCGATATGCGTATACAATCAAAGTTGATGAACAAAGTTGACAATATTAGATACGATATGATCGCAAAATAAGCTTAAGATTAACAAGATCATAATAATACCAAATACTTATTTATTATATTAACATCAGCGAGTAGTCATGGGAGATTTAGCCTTTTATGGCTAATAAGTTCATAATAACAAAGTGAAATAGAAAGATAAGAAACATACAAGATCCAGATAGACTATGGAGCATAAACACAACCCGTTTACAAGTATCGAATTTTACTAAACCTGTTATTTTACTCAATACTATAAACCTTCTTCGTCTTCGTCAGAATTTCATGGTAAAAACCCAGAAATTGATAAAGAGTTTGAGAGAGAAATGTGTGAGATTATGTATGAGAAATTTTATGAGGAATGAATGAAAATGGCTTGATTTTCGTCTCTATTTATAGGTTGGGTGAAAGCAATAGTGCGGTCCACATACTAAAATGTACGGCGTACTTAGCCTAAGTCAGTGGAAATATAATTAATGTTGAAGAGAAGTGCGTCGTACTTTTTGGGAAAACCGGTGCACTTGTGCGTATTAATTGACTTCATTTAATTTAATGATAAGTACGACACACACATAAGATTGTGCGGTGTACTTTCTTCAATTTCTTTGGATTTATTGTTTATTTTCTTCTAACTTTGCTTCCAATGGATGTAAACACTTGTAATTTGAATACTTTGAGCTCGTACCATCTTCAAGCGAACCTGCACATATTTCATGTGATTAAGTATCGAAAGTTCATGAGAAATGATGATATATAAATAACACCGCCTAAAACATGTATAATTAAGGCGTTATCAAAGTTCCATCTTCCCTTTCTCATATAAGCTTCCTCCTATGGTGATGGTTTGTTTCGGATATTCTGGGTGGATTGCCACTTTGACTCTTTTTTTCGCTACTGGCTCGTTAGAGGGGAGTTCAGCTAGGGCTTCTGCTACCATCCTGCATTCTATTGGTATTATGGTGCCGCTGTGTAGTGTTGCTATCCCTTCCATACCAGAACTTGAGCATTCCATGTGTAATAGAGGGAACCGCTTAGATTTTTCTAATCCTGGGCCCCCTAATGATACCGTTGTGTAGATATGGTGACCTGACCACCATGAAATTCATTAAGGCACTTGTGCGATGCTCTCCATCCCCTAGTGACACCATCAATGATATTTGCCCCAGCAGCCAAGATATTTCCCCACTAAATCCCAGGAGTGGGGTTGTAGCGGGGGTCATTTAGTTTTTGATTTCTGGACGGAGCCTATTGAAGCAGTGCTCATATGCAGTGTATGAGATGGCCTCCTATTTCTGTTTCAATTACCATTTGGCTTTCTTGTCCATCGTTACTTTCAAGTGGGGGAAACGAGATTTCTTGATTTGTTGAGAAACTTTGAGTAATTTTTTGTCTTGTTACTCGCTGCCATGGCTGTACCATAAATATTGCTGGGATATTTTCTTTACCGGAGGTCTCTCCTTTCTTCGCATCCCTGGAGTTCTCTCCTTTGTTGTTTCCTTTCTTTAGCTCTTTGATCAAGTGTAATAGCTGTCTGGATTTGACTGCTTCCTCGATTTGTTTCTTCAGGTGAATGCACTCATCCTTGCTGTGGCCCTTGTCTCTATGGAACTCGCAGAACTTGTTCTTGTTTCTGTTCTTTGCGAAGCCTGGCATTGGTGGTGGTGGCTTGAACTTCACCGTGTCCATTGCTAGGATTTCCTTTAGGTTTTTTATGAGCGGTATGAACCTGTCATGCCTCCTGTCTGGATTTTGTAAGTTTTTGAAGTCTGGCCTCTTGTTAAAGCTTGATTTGTGGGCCACTTCATGATGCCTCCAGGATGGTGGGCCTTTCATCCGGGACTGATTCGCCACAGCTACCTCTCCTCTTAGGAAAGTTGTGGTCAAGCTCATTATTTCATCTACCGATTTTAGAATGTTATCATTTAAACGTTTGATCAAATCAAGATTGGTGATGTCGTGTATGAATCTGGATACTCGCATGCATTTCGGGGTTCCTTTTACATGCATGCTTTCAGCTTTGAAATGTTCCATGAAAGCTTCAGTTGATTCCTCTTCCCTTTGCTTAATGTGGTGAATATCCACGGGATCCCTGATGTACTTCTTTTGTTGTAAAAAGTTTGCAACGAATGCTTTCTGTAACTCTACATAGCTATGAATAGATTCCGGCGGGAGCTCATCAAACCACAGCCTGGCTGACCTTATTAGTGTAGAGTTGAACATGTGGCACCACGTTGGCATGGCCCATTGTTCCACCTTGGCTGCAATTTCGAATATCTTGAGATGGTCATATAGGTCCCCGGACCCGTCATACGTCTTGATGTTACTTGGCATGCGGATCCTCTTGGGAAATTCGAAGTTATGGATCTGTAAGGTGAATGGATCAGTCTCTTCGCATATCCAGGGCTCAGATAGGTCATCCTCGCCAGTGGTGGACTTTAGCTTTTTTTATTTGGACTTCTAGTAGCCCCCTCCATCATTTTCACTTTCAAAGAGATATGTTTCCTCATCCTGAGTGGATTTCTTACGGTTTGCTCTATCGGCCACGTACCATTCCCTTTTAATTTCTCTTTGCCTTTCACTTGAGCATGTGACATAGCTTCGAATGAGGTTTTTGGCCTCCCTTTTTCTTCGGTCCGGGTCTCTGGTAGCTCTTCCAGTACTTGCATCTCTTTTGGCACTCGCTTGCCTACGGTGAGATGTGCTTTTGGGTCCGAGACACGAGAACACATCTTTTTCCCTTTCGCCCAGCTGCGTGAAGACATTCTTTTCCCTTTCACCTAGTCTTGCGAAAACCGTGGTGCTCACGGGGCTTCTCCGACGGGGAGAACCTGGTTCTCCATGTTTTAGCCTAGAGAAGACGCTTGGACTCTAGGAGGGGTAAGATCCTCTGGACGTGGTACTTGTGTTGGGTTTTCTCCTCTTCTTGGACCTTTTTTTCTTGTCACGTGACTCTGACTCAAAGAGCTGAGTTTTTTCTTGTGTTTGTAAATTCCACCATGAGCTTCTTCATATGTCAGACGAGTCTACACACCTTGGAGCTTCTCTTGGTGGACTCTTTCAGCCATTAGCGGTAGGAGTTGGTTATAGATCTTATCACATAATTCATGAAGTTTTTCATCTGGCATAGGGCCATCAGTTGTTTGCTTGCTCCCTTTCTCTGATGTGTTCCGCACGATAGAATCAGCTAGTGTGGGGGTGTGTTCTAATGATTTTCTCATTTTTGGTGATGAGTTTTTGGGAATGTAGTTGTGTTTGAGTCCTACGGATGGGGCCAACTTGTTAGTACAAAAATTGTAGAGTATGGGATATATGGGATTAACTCACTTGAAATGAAGATCCCAATCTCGTTCGTAATGTGATATTTGTACTAAGTGAAAGTAATGATGATTTCCTGCTAAGATAAGAGTATATCGTTAGTCTTACCGCGGGAGGGGCATCCCGCGATTGGACTCGGTGTGAGAGTAAGTAATTGTTTATAAGTAGTATATGTGTAATTAGGTCGTCGAAATCATATCGTTGGGAGTGTCTGGTGAACTCCTTNATATAGGTTGACGTCGTTGTCGACTACGTGGGTCACGAGAAGGGATTCATCCTATTAACCTATGGGTAATAGGGTGGTTGTTGTAAGGTCAACGTCGTTGACTACGTCACTCTTTGTAGCGTAGTAACTTTGGACAATGTACTTATTGTCTATTATATGTGTTAGGGACGTTGACATTTTCTTCTCGATTCCCGATGCAATATTCTTTACTTTGTTAGGCTAAGTCATGGGTGTCCCTTGTCGAGAAGTGACTTGCGGATGCTGTTGGTACTGGTACGTGATCAAGCCTCTGCGGACATAGGCTGGGGTTGACCTTGGGTCGTTCCCCTGTTTCCACGTATTATTGGGCTTGGGTTCCTTATAGGCTTTCGGACCTGGAGATTTGGGTGACTACTATATGCCATCAATCATAAATGCGCTACATCATTACTTTTTCTTTAGGGAAAATTCTTTAAATAGACCGATCGCCCAAAGCGTGTACCTTTTCTAGACCAAAAAAACTTGACTTCTCAAAATAGAACAGTCGTCCAGTCACTCAAGTCGCCTATATTAATATATTGACACATGTCCTTTTTTTGGAACGGCGATTTTATTAGAAACAAAAACTAGCAAGGAGCTAGATTACAAAACAATAATATAGGGGTTT
>BQNB010173138.1:0-13391 GCA_026074375.1 Tanacetum coccineum
TTGTGTCATCACGATTGTGATAATCATTCATCTCGTATATCTTGTGTTGTGTGTTATGTAGTATCATATGTGTATGATAGGTTAATATTTAGGCCATAAAATACATAGTGTGTTAGATTGGTTCTATCTCGAAGTAGAACTTGGTATTAGTGTAAGTGATGTGTATAGTTTTTTCCGCCTAAAGGGAGCTTGTTGACATAGTGAAGATAACTTTCAAGTTGGATACTTGGGGAGTGGAGTAGGGCGAAGAGGAACTTCATAGCCGAACCACTATAAATCATTGTGTCATCAATTTGATCTTTCTTATCTTTAAATGTTTATATTTTGTAGATTAGTTATTTAATTATTGCATTGCTATCATATACACTTGAGTATATCTCTTGAGTTTACATAAGTCGATAATCTAAGTTTTATTTTAAAACGATAAAAACTATTCAACCCCCCTTCTAGTTTCCATAAAAAGAGTTGTTGTTTTATTGTTTGTTTGTTTTAATGTTTTATTTTGTTTTCTGTTCCAGTCCAAGCTTTCGTGATTTCGCCGCTCGGAGAAAAGAAGTCATTCCGACAAAAGGATGAGAAGAAAGGAAAGAGTGACAAGAAATGTTTTAGATGCAGTGATCCAAATTATCTCATTGGAGATTGTCCAAAACCATCTCGCAACAAAGATCAAAAGGCCTTTATTGGAGGTTCTTGGAGCGATAGCGAAAATGACGCCGAAGGTAAAACTAACGATGAAACTTGTCTCATGGCTCAATCGTCAAATGAGGTAACTCTTAACTCTTCTTATTATACTGATAACACATCTTCTCTTGATAATGATAGTATGCAAATTGAATACAATAGCTTATGTGAAATTAGCTTAAAAATCATCAACAAGAATAAAATTTTGAAACTAAAAGAGATCTTTTAGAAAAAGAAATTTTAGAATTGAATGAGAAAATTAATAAACCTGAGAAAAGTAAAGAAATTGAGATTGCGTGTAAGTCATGTGAAGAACTTAAATCAGAAAACGCTAAACTTAAGGAAACTCTAGTTAAATTTGTTAAAAGTGTTAATTCACTAAGAGAAATGTTAAATAATATAAAGTCACCTAGCTGTAAAATAGGTTTAGGATTTGATAGTAGTAAAGCGTTAACAAGCGAAACTAATATCATGAGTTTTGTTGAATCGTTCGCTGAAAAAGCGAAGGACGGATCCACCATAAAGGTGCGCGGATCCACCATGCCTGGATCCGTGAGTCGCACCAATGGTGAAATAGGGACAGAACACGTTTTTAATCCACCCATGTCTTCTAGATCGGATTTTGTTATTACTAGGAATAAACTAATACATAATAGAATTGAAGAGTCAAAGAAACCATCTTTTAAACCAGCACTCAAAAGCGGTATAGGTTATGTCAAAACCGAGTCTAGATCGAAAACACCTCCGCCTAGGAGAAATATCTCTCCTCAACCAAGAAACAAACAGACACCTCAATCTAGAGAAACCCTATGACAGCAATTCATCAAAACTTCTACCTATGAATTGGGAACAACCAACAAAATCAAGCTTCGTACATATGGGAAATTTGTACCCATTCAATAGCCCAATCAATTATGCAACAGAATGCAAGGGATTACAACCCTAACGAATTTCGACGCCAGGAGATATGAGTTGGACCAAACGCTTGAAATTGTTTTTGTTGAAACATGGTATGCATGATAACATGTTTGGAACCGGATATTAGATCAAATATAGTGGAAGCTACCAAACATATGACCGGTAACAAGAGTTTATTCTCTACCTACAAAGCATACGACGAAGGTAATGTTGTTTTTGGAAGTAACTTAAAAGGAAAGATCATAGGCAAAGGTACGATCTCTAATGACTCTCTTACTATATCTAATGTAGAGAACACGTAGATAACTTAGGCTCAAAAATTATTCTTATTCTCACCAGCGGAAAGTCAACATTTATGATAAACACTTATTTTATTTTTGCACAAATTTTTTAAATTTTAGCATAAAATCACTTTTTTTTTGTATTTTCTTGGTAAAACGAGGTTACGTGAAAGGCATAGACAAATGCAAGTGGGATCAAATAGACAGATTCCCCCCTCATACTAGAACGATATATTGTCCTCAATGTGGGGGGGGGGGGTTTCCACCCCCTCATACTAATTTCAATGTATATTCCTAATATAAAAGGGAATTTTACGTAAATCTAAAGCCGTTTATTAATTATGCCAAAGATTAAATGTTAGTCAATAAGATCAAGGATATAGGATTCCTAAAATATGCAAAGGAATGAAGATCAAGTGAGCATTGGACAAAACCATGAGCACGAGAGTCTTCATAATCTGGGTAATCCTGACAAACATCACAGACAACAAAAACACAAGATTGGAAGAGGCGAGCCCCCTCACGTCACACTTATTAGAAAATAGAAAGAAGACAGAACACGGGTTGCCTCCCAAGAAGCGCTTTGTTTTTGTTAACCGAGTTACAAGCTTAACTCGACCCTGAATTTAATTGTCCATGGGGAAGGTTTAGAGATCCAAGACAACCATGGGTGGTATGTCCCCTCCAAAGTAATGTTTGAGTTTATGCCCGTTCACCTTGAAGTTAGGTCTGTTAGTTGAAGATAACTCAACGGTACCATAAGGGAAAACTTGGGTGACGGTGAACGGTCCAGTCCAGCGGGTCTTAAGCTTGCCCGAGAAAATCTTTAATCGAGAATTGAAGAGAAGGACTCGATCACCAACGTTAAAGACGCGGTTCTTGATTTTGGAGTCGTGAATCTTCTTCGTTTTCTCTTTGTAGATTAAAGAGTTCTCGTAAGCTTGATCACGAAGTTCATTAAGTTCATTCATTTGAACTTTCCGGTGATCACCCGCGGTCTTAAGGTCGAAGTTGCAATGCTTCAAGGCCCAATATGCCTTATGTTCAAGCTCGATGGGAAGATGACAAGCCTTTTCGTACACAAGCTTATAAGGAGTGCACCCGATGGGTGTCTTAAATGCGGTACGGAAAGCCCATAATGCATCTTCCAACTTATCGGACCAAGAAGCACGGTTTTCACCTACGGTTCTTTCTAATATACGTTTCAAACCACGATTTGAAACCTCCACTTGTCCACTCGTTTGTGGATGATACGCGGTAGAAAGTCGGTGGGTAACCCCATATTTAAGCATGACCTTTGCGAATTGGTCATTGCAAAAATGAGTACCGCGATCACTAATAATAGCACGAGGAGTTCCAAAACGGGCGAAGAGAGATTTTAAGAACCTACAAACAACTCGGGCATCATTAGTGGGGAGCGCTTTCGCTTCAACCCATTTTGACAAGTAGTCAACGGCCACGAGAATGTACTTGTTCCCTCGTGAAGACGGGAACGGGCCCATAAAGTCGATGCCCCATATGTCAAAGATCTCGCAAACTTGAATTGCATTTTGAGGCATCTCATCACGTTGCGAGATTTTGCCTTGACGTTGACAAGCGTCACACCGTGTGACCAAGTCATGGGCATCTCGGTTATATCAAATGGATGTAAAAAGTACTTTTCTAAATGGTTTTATAAACGAAGAGGTTTATGTTGCTCAACCTCCGAGGTTTATTGATTTTCAAAAACCAAACTATGTTTACAAACTTAAAAAAGATTTGTATGGCCTTAAGCAAGCTTCTAATGCTTGGTATGATAGACTAAAAGCATTTTTGATAAAACACGAGTATTCAATGGGAATGGTCGACAATACACTTTTTACTAAGAAATCAAAGTCACATCTTATCATTGTTCAAATATATGTCGATGACATTATTTTTGGTTCAACGAGTCAAAACTTGTGTGATGATTTTGAGAAAATCATGCACGACGAGTTTGAGATAAGTATGATGGGGGAGTTGAACTTCTTTTTGGGTCTTCAAATTAAACAAATGGAAGACAGAATATTTTTCAATCAATCCAAGTACATCAAGGAGATGTTAAAGAAGTTCGGGTTGGAAGATTCCAAACCAACCAAGACGCCGATGTCAATGGAGATCAAGCTCACTAAGGACGATGAAGCCGACTTCGTGGATAGCTCTAAATATCGAGGTATGATTGGTAGCTTACTCTACTTAACCGCAAGTAGGCCCGATATTATGTTTAGTGTTTGCTTATGTGCTCGTTTCTAAGAAAATCCTAAGACTACCTATTTAGAATCCGTTAAGCGTATATTTAGGTATATTAGATGAACTAGTCACTTAGGATTATGATATCCAAAAGGTACCAGAATAAAAACTATAGTTTATGCCGACTTTGACCACGTGGGCGATTAGGTTGATCGCAAAAGCACTAGTGGCGTTTGTACGTTCATGGGATGTTGTTTAACATCTTGGTTCACTAAGAAACAAACAGCCCTTGCTATCTCCACGACCGAAGCCAAATACGTCTCTATCGGGAGGGCATGTCAACAAGCACTATGGATGAAACAAGCTCTCATCGACTACGTCATACGCCTCAAAGACGTTCCGATTATGTGCGACAATAAAGGCGCTATTGACTTAATTAAAAACCCCGTACAACACTCTAGAACTAAACATATAGAAATACGTCATCACTTTCTACGCGATAACGTCCAAAAGGGCAATATTTCTATCGAGAAAGTTGCATCCGAGGATAATATAGCCGATATATTTACTAAGCCTTTAAAACGTGAAGTATTTAATTATTTAAGATTAGGATTAGGAATGATAGAACTTATCATGGATAGTGATTCTCCATCATCTAAAAAATAATCGTAAGCGGAAATTTAATGAAGTAATTAATCATTATTCAAAAGATGTTAATTCTCATTACAAGTTCCAATTACAAAACTTTCGATCGTGAACATAATCGAGATTAGAATTTTATTAGATTAAGAAAATATCAATAAAATGACCATAGATATTTTCAAAATCTACATGTATGGTCAATACATGAAATTACAAAATCGATTGAAAAGGACGACAAGAACAATCATCGAATTACAACTCATACTTGTGTTGACGATGTTTTGTTAAGTCTAATTGTTCATAAATGATTGTGTTATTAGCAATGGTCAAACTTATGCTATAAGATAACACATTCCTAGTAGGATCGACTACGTTGAAATTCCATCAGGAAATTCACAACAAGGTGCACGATTTGTTCAAAACTTGGAAGTCGACTCTGAAAATTATATCACATGCTCCTAATAGTATATATAACATACTTCAATTGCCAAAAACACAACACCATATCTCAATTTGCCTAAAAATCAACTCTGTCCATAAAAAAACACACTTCCCAATTGCCCAAAAAAACACATCACCCCATATTTCATCCAAAATTTTTGGCTATATTAAAAAAATCAAAACCTCTTTCGTATTTGTGGGGGAACCCACCACCTGCGAAATATCCCCGGATTTTTTTCCACCTTATTTGCTATAAGGATTCTGTTACCGTTTAGTTTAGGTAGATTTCCGGGTGGTAGTATTCAGTTACGGGCGGGTAAAAAATATAGATTTTGCAACCCAAAAAATTGGGCGGGGTGTACACACTTTATAATTATTTTCCATAACACAAACCACAAACCAAAAACTCTAATAAAAAAACCCCCCAATACCCATACTAAAAATTTACCATAAAAAATATTTCTAAAGGCAAATTGGAGAGGCAAATTAAAATAAAAACAAAGGATCATTTTCAAAAACAAACTCATTCAATCTTTAAATAATAAAACCAAAAAAAAAAACAAAATAACTATTGGGTAACGTCATTCAATCTTAATTTATTTTTCACTTTTTCAATTTTCGTCCCCCCCGGGCCCCCCGAGCCCCCGTTGGTCAACAAGTCCTCCCCATGTTTTGTTACTTTTTTGATTTTTTGGCCTTTAATTAAAATTTAATTTGGGGGGAATTTTTAAATTTTTTTTCATACTTATTTTTTCGGCTTTAAATAGATAAAAAAAATAAGATTTTAAGCAATGTAATTAAAAAATAAATACTAATTATGGGACCACTTAGAAAAAAAGCCTTTAATTGATGAGATTGTCGGCGGCCCCAAATAAAATTAAAAATATTCCCCCACATTTGTCACCAAAAAAACCCCATGGCTATTTTATGTTTTTTGGTAATTTAAAAACTTTATTGTCACACTTTCTTGGAATTTTTCAATAAAACAAGGGGGGGTTGGTTTGAAACTACAATTGTTAATTTTTTTATCCCAATGCCCCAAAAAAAAACCATTTTTCTTTTCATGCATTAGGGGGGTTTCCTCCTTAAATGTATTATTTACGAAAGGTTGCTTTTTCGGGTGCTTAATTCATAAAAGTATCCTTTTCGTTTTTCCAAATTTCATTCTAAGGGGCAATTATCAAAAAAAACCCATTTGGTTTGTTTTTTAGGCATATATCAGGTTTTTATGGGGCTTTTCTTTCATTACTTTGGATTTTCGTTTATTGTTCTTTTTATTTGGAGTCAAGGCAATTCAAGCACCCCACCCCAATCTAGTCGATATGAAATAACACCCCACACGTGTAGTTTATTTATTTATTATTTTCAAATTTTTTTGCTCTATTAATGGTCATTGGTTACATTTTATCTATTGGTGGAAAATCAAACGGGGGGGGAGAAAACATTAAAAATAGGGACTTACCATAACGAAAATTAACTAAATGAATTATTCTACCTAGGGGACTCCATCGTTGTTTACTAGGACAAATGATTTGGGGGAAAGATAACTTAGGGGGGGGGGGGGTCTTTTTTTGTTTTACCGTTTTTTTACCCTCGAAAAAATGTCTCTTCCATGGGAAGGGGAAGCAAAATCGTTTTTCTCCATCTTTCATTCTTTCTGAAAAAAAAAATTGGCTCCTATTCTTTCTAAAGGTGTTAGGGCACTTCTCAAAAGGCCCTTTGTTCATCTTAAAAAACGGAACCCGGTATTTTTGGTGTTCCTAGATTTTGTAGTGGGAATTCTATCATTTTAGTCTTGATTGTTAAAAGAAAAATGGGGCGGGGGAAGTAGGAGAAAAGGGAAACGTTACTTTACATTGAGTTTCAAAATCTATGGGTTCAAATTTTCACTTTAAGCTAACCTTCCTTAAAAATAAAAAACTCTCTCGGAAATCCCTTTCAATAAAAACTCTTTTATATTTGCACTATAAAAAAAAAACTTTTATTAAACAACAAGGGGCCCAAAATGGGTTCCAACTCTAAATTTCTCTTGAGGTGATCATCCCATTAAAGCAAATATTATTTTTCCGTTGTGCCCTTAAAATATGGAAAACCTTGGTCATAAAAACATCACCCCAATGCCCTATGATTTCCACATCAAAAACTTTAAAAACTTTCTAAAAGGTGAGGACTCCAAACCAAAAAAAAAAACACTCTTTTTTTTTTTTTTTACTATGATGACAAAATTCAATTCTTCCGATTTGATAACGGGTTGGGGGTGTGTTTCTCAAACTTTTCTTTAAGCGGGAAAAAACAATTTCATCTTTTTTGGGGCTTCTCTTTGAAAAAAAAAGGGAAACAAAGGTAAAATTGGGGCATTGCCACTGCATTTTTACATGGGGGGCTTTAACTACCTTTAAAACATTGGAAAAAAAAGGTTCCCAACTTCTACTTTCGATGGATTAATATAATCGGAATGGGGAAGGGGGGAAAGGGGAAGTTCAATTTAAACAATTACCGGCCATTGGCCTCATGCATTTTTGCCATGTTGCTTTTGGGAACCGTCTTTTTCAATAAACATCCTTTTAACCACAAAAAAAACCCTCAAATAAAGGCCATTTGTATACCCAAAATTGCTTAGGGGGTTTCAACCATTTCATGGAAACATGAATGGAAAATTTCCTTTCTTAGGGGGAACATTTCTAAGGGAAAAGTCCTAAGCAACGAAAAAAGGGTGACAAGAAAAAATTGCCTTCTCCCTTGGGGTCATTTCTCCTCTTTCATTTTTTTCTTCATTCATTCGATTGGACAAATGAAGCACCAATTTTTTTTTTTTTTCTTTTTCCTCGGGAAGGGGTTTATTTGATGAAATAAAAAACGATCCGATTAGTTGGGGAGGACAATCTAAACCAAAAGGCCACAACGTGGGGGAGAAACGTGAGGAATGTTTTAAATTGCTTATTGAAAACCACTATGTTGGGGAACCCATTTCCCACCAAAAGTACTTAGAGAAAGGCAAAAAATTTTTGGATTTACTTGCCTTTGTCTTTATTGCCTATTATTTGTTTCTTGTTGTATTGGTGGTAATTTGCATTTTCCATTGGTTTATTGAAATTTCCATGGTAAGGATAATTTGAAAAGAAATTGAAAAAACTTTGATTTTCTATGGGTTATGTTGAAACTTCGTTTTTTTACCCCCAACTTTATTTTATGTTGTTGTGGGGTTTTTTTATGGGGATATCGTTTTTATTGTATTAATGGGAAAAAAATTTGGTTAGAAAGGGGGATAAAATTTGATGTTTGCTTGATATTAATTTGTTCTTTGTTTTTTGGGTTGCAAAATGGAAATTTGTTTATCTGGGTCATGGTATTTATTTTTGTTTTGGAAAAACATGCGTGGGGGGGTACAACCCACGGATCCCCCCACCAAATATGGTAGGATTCGTTTACGCGGTGTGGTTTTTGTAAGAATTTGTTTCCGTTGGGTCCCACCAGTCCCAGGGCACCAAAATTTCCTAATTTTTCTTTGGATTTTAAAAATTTTCTTTACTTTTTATCTTATAAAACCCTTTTGGCTAATTATGGTTACTATGGTGGGATCTTTAAAACCTTAGGGGAATTTTATAAAAAAATAACATGGTTTTTTATCCCATTATTAAATCCCAAGGAAAATAAAAACCATTTTATATTAAAAATTTTCCATATTGCACCACTTTCCTCCCTTATAAAAAATTTCATTATTCCTTCAATAAAAACCCCACCATTTTTTTTCACCATTCTATATTATAAAAACAAAACCTTTACTAGTTCAATCCAACCCATATAAAAAAAAACTCGTCTTCTTTCCAAAAACGTAATTTTTTACCCCAAAACTTTTATCAAAAAAAGGAAAAAAAAAACCAAACAAAGGACATAAGAGTGTTGTCAAGTATCCAAATAATAAACTATGTCAACAAATCTCAACATTCTTTAAGTTGAGGAATAAAGACACTAAAAACCAAAATGGGAGGGAGGGAACTTTTCCTTCCAATCGCTTCCTTAAGAAAAAAGGATAAGTTCCTTTCCCACCAAACTTCATATAGGGCTCCAGAAAAAATATCCACTCTCTTTAGCATTGAGCCACACCTTTACTCCTTTTTCTTTCATCAATTCCCAAACCATGTGAGTTGTTCCGGGGGGACGGCCAAATATACTTCACCGTTTTTGGCCACCTTCACCTAACCTTTTTTTTTTTTGTCCTTTTTTCCGGATAAAAAATATGTAACCCAACAAGAATTTCCTCCACTTACAAATTGTTCAACCAAATGTTCCCCTTATGCTTCAAACCAGGGGTAATTTGGCAAACCGGGGGGCCCTTTTTGGCTTCGTGTCAGGGTGAAATACCAACAATAACCAAAATTTTTAATATACTTATATACAGTAAAAATAATAAATTTTTTTCCGTTAAAGAAATTCATTTTCCAAAAAAAATTTTAACTTTCTCAACTTGATCACCAATGAAGAAATATAAAAAAGTAAGGGAGAAATACCCACCAAAAAATAAAAAAACACCACAATTTCGGGTATATTTTTTTTATTATTCCGGAAAGGTTTTACTGTTTTTCCTTCGGGGTGTTCCTTTTTTTTTTCTTTTTTCTCGTTTTTTTTTTTTTTTGTTCTCTTCTCTCGTTATGTTTTCCCAAACAAATCGTGGAATATGAGAATTTTTAGGGGAATGAATTCGGGATTTTTCGAGTTTGAAAAGTTAAAGGATAAAATTTGATTTGTTTAGAATTTTACCACTACAAAATTTTTTTGTAAGGGGCAAGGGCAATTGAAAAAAAAAAAAACCAATTAAAACTTAGCCCGAAAATTAAATGCCACAAATCGCAAATAAACCGGCTGTGGCACTGCTAAACCTGGGAAATTATTTTACAAAACAAAACTAAAAAAGCCAAAACCTTTTTAAAACACACTTTATACCTTAATAAAATCAAACAAGAATTTACAAAATGTAAAAATTTTATAATTTACAACAGACAATGTAATAATTATTTATTATTACTTTTTATTTGGGGCATTTTTTTATTTATGCACTTTTTTTCCAAAATATTTAAACTAGTCAAAATATTATAAAACAACTAACTTTCTTTCTAAACCATACACACTAACAAAATTAAATAAATCATATTATACAAACAAAACTCGAATTAATAAACATTCTAGCTTAATACTGTGCTCACAACACGTAGTTGTGTTTTTAGAAAACACTGCAAATTTTTATCTCACAGCCACTCTACGGTGCTTTAGACGAGAATGTTCAATGGTTATTGTGTCGAGTATATGATGTGTTTGGCAATATAAGAGAAGCGCTAAGAAGCAGATTTTTTTGTCTAATAATCTATACACACTCATTATTTAATTTTCATAGGAATGCGATGTGCCGAAAAGTTTCAAGAGAGATCGCTCTTCTAGATGAGGGAGAATCAAATCGAAACTGATTTGTGGGATATTTTACTAGTGCATAAAAGATGCCTTGTTGTTAGTACTACAAAACGCTTGAGAGAGACAGATTATGCTGCGCAGAGAATATGTACAATGAAGTGTGTTGTTCGAAATAGTAACCAAAAATGGGCCCCCCATCATTTAAAAAAAAACCCAATCCAATTGGAAAAACCTAACTTGCTAAAAAAATTAAATACCTATTTTTATTAAAACCCTTTTAAATTTAATTTATAAAAAAACTTAATTTCTAAAAAATTAAAAAATCTCTATTTTTAATTTAACTTAGAAAGATAAACAGTAGGGTAGGGGAATTGAAAAAAGAAAGAAAAGGAAAGAGAAAAGGGGTAGGGGGTATAAAACTTTTAGGGGGGGAAAAAGGTACACAATAATGGGTGAATAAAACGGGGTTTTACCCTAGAACCTTTAAAGGGAAAAAAAAACCGACAAGAACAGGGTGGGGGGGGAACCACCTTACGTTTATGTGGCCATTATTTTGGCTTATTGAAAAAAGTTGCTTTTTATCAGCCAAAAAAACTCAAAAAAAACTTACAAATAGTTACTAGGGAGGCTTTTTTTGTTTTGTGTTTCTAACACAAAAACTTTTTTACAACAATGGGGGGGACTTTTTCTACTTTTCTACAAGAGGAATAAGCTAGGAAATTAAAAGCCATTTTTTTTCTACTGTTTACAGGGAAAAGTGCTTTCTTTAACAAAGGGCTTTTTTTTGGATTTTGGGTCCGCTTTTAAAGGGGTGGGGGGCTTATTACTTGGTGAAAATGAAATAAAACTAAAAAAGAAAGGCTTTCCTTATTGGGGGGCTTATTATGTATACTAAGATTATCTAGAGAGAAATAGGAGAAGTCTTAACAAGAAATGCAAGTAAAATGAGCTTAAAAAGTGAAAGTTTATAAACCTATACTGATATGAGCTTATGTTGCTGATGCATTTGGCAATTTCAAATGAAGGCTTAAAATGCTAAATTGATAACTCTCTTATCTCACTATCTAAGTTTACTAAACCTACTTTGATCAAATTTTTAGTTCTAAAATAGTAAAAATCACTAAAAACTTATTTCTACTTAAGCTTCAAACTGCCCTGGTGCTTTAACAAACATTTTAAGCTCAAAATTTTGACATTCAAATAACTAGCTTTTAAAAACTGTTTAAAACTTGTACATATTACTTAACACAACTAAATGAAGAGTTTTGACATATTAATGTTGACTTAAAGAGTCAAATATAGCTAAATCCAAACACTCCCTTAAAGTTTGCTGTCAAAACAAAGTGTGATTAAATCCTATTTAAAGACTAAAATTCTTAAATCCTTTTATCTACTACTACTCAATTTATCCTAATAAAGCTAATTGGACTTTAAAAGTAACAGCTTATTAGAGAGATTAAGCTAGTTACTCTACTAGCTTAATCTTCTACTAATGACAGAATTGAATAAAAAATAGATTGCTCAATTTTAAATCTACTAAATCTTAAAGACAGCTTATTAAAAGCCTAAACAATCATGATTGCAGAGATTAATGCAAACTTTTAATAGAAATAAGCAATTGTAAAAAGCTAAATTTAAGCTAAACTAAGACTTTAGGAATTTAAACCTGGAATTATTGGAGTCTCAGCACAAGAGGTCACTCTTGTAGAGTGAGTGACCTCAGATTATTAACCTATTGGCACCTTGCCTCTAAACCAAAAAGCAAAAAGCTCAATAAGCTATTTTCAGCTTATTTCTTCATAAACTTCCAATTCATGGTCAAACTGAACTCACTTGATCATGTTTGAATGTTAAATGACTAATAAGAGTAAATGAATGGCTAAAACAGAATTTTTACATGAATTTGAGCTTAAGATAAGGAATAAGCTCTCATGAGCTTATTAAAAGCTTAATTGAGAAAAACAACTTTAAATTGGAATCAAAGAACACACGAAGCTTGAAAACTGAAAGTTATTGCTAAATGATGAAGTACAAGTGGAAATGAGAACAGTACAAGTATTTTAAGCTATTTTTAACAAACTTGAAAATAAATGCTTAATGGAAAGAAAAAATACAAAACTGAAAGTTAAAACTAAAAAACAACTACCAAAAAGTGATCCTAGGGGTGCTATTTATAGAGAATGGGAGAGGAGAGGGAAAAAGTTCTGGAGACTTCCACTAGATCTCAATCGTTGATCATTTTTGAGCTAATTATAGCCGTTGGATCATTTGTGTGAGGTGTCAGGACCAATAAGTTGTTGCCACGTGTGCTGGAAGAGGTGGAGTAAGTTTGAGCAGGGTTGAGGACTTATAAAGGAACGGGGAGGAGTGAAATTCGAAGTTGGGTTTGTGGGAAAATTAGGCGGGAAAAACTGTTGGGAAAGTTGTTGTTCTGTTGCGATAAAGCCGGGGTTTATTTAAATGTTTGAGAGATTGACATAATTGGTCCCCGTGGTTTACACCGCCCTTTTTGTAGTTTAAAACGAGTTTGGAGATATGCAGGATTAGCCCTTGTCTTTTTTGTCCCGCCATTTGTAGTTAAAAAGGAAATTCTGAAATTGCAAATTCAGTCCTTGTGTTTTCCTTTCTTCTTTTCCTTCTTTAATAACAACTTTCCTCTTTTTGCAACTTTGGCCCTTTGAAACTTTAAGAATACAAATGAGCCTTTAGACTTTGCACACTTGTCATAATTAGCCCCTTGACTTTATTTTGACCTTTGACTGCCTTCATTCCTTTCTTTGACTGAGTTTGACTGTGTCGGGCTGATCCGGCTGTGAT
>BQNB010173139.1:0-13391 GCA_026074375.1 Tanacetum coccineum
GATTAACTGGAATACAAACCTAGAGTTTAGGGAGAAGAACCACCTAGGTCAGGAATGATATAACACCAATGATGTAATACAATCATTGCACACATAAACAATTCCTAAATTTTATTAGATTAAATTGGTTGATATTTTTTCCTTACATTTATGCTAGACCGCTTCTTTATTGTTTGTTTATCCGCTTGCGTGTATTGATTGCTTTATTTGTCATCATTTAGTTTAGATTAAACCAAAACTCATGACAGTCTCTCAAGCTGACCCCCCCCCCCCTCTTTTACGTTAGTTTAGGTTAAAGTAGAATTATTTAGGATAAATTCGGACTAACCTAGATAACTAAAATAGTGATAAATTTAAGTATTAACGCTCACTCGTAGTGATCAATACCCTACTTACCAACGAACCTATAACTAATCGGATACACTACTCGTTAGTGTTTGTTAATAGGTAAAGTCGGCAAAAATAATTAGTAAAAATTGATAATAATAAATTACCTACACATGACGACACATCAAGTTTTTAGCGTCGTTGCCAGGGAGTTAATTTGTTAAATTCTTGTTAATTAGTGTATTAGTTTAGATTTACTGTTTTTAGTTTAGTTTGCATTGTATATTTTAGCATATTTGTGTGTTTGTGTGTTTTGTGTGTTTTTTTTGAATTAATTAATTCCTGCTGTTATTTATCTGATCAAATACTGAATACGGCGTATCGATTTTCAAAACCTATACAGCGTATTCGACATCAAAACATCAATACGGCGTATCTAGTTTACTGAATACGGCGTATTGATTGTCTGATACAACAGCAATCTTAGTTAGCTTTTTATAGAATAATTTTACTTTAAAATATATCTTTTGTGTTAGCCTTAAAATATGTTGACTAATAAGGAATTACATTAGTTTATTATAGCCGTGTCGAATAAGGACTAGTAAGGTCAAATTAGTATAGTTAGAAGACACAATGGCTATAAATACCCCCTCCATACTTCCATGGAGGGGTGAGGATTCATAGTTTTGTATCTCTAAGTGTGTATGTGCTCTTCCTCCTATAAAATACATACACATCTTCCCTTTTTCGCTCTATTCAATCTAATATGGCTTCTTATTTATTTAATCCTCCCTGACCTCCAGATCGTTTATTTCTTAGTGATTTCTTATGGGTAACAATTGGTACCTACACATGGCTTCTTTTGGTGTGAGCTTATTTCCTCAAAAAGCTTGATACTTTCTTATCTACAATCTTTTGTGATACCTTTGTGGTAAACTTAAGCCAAAACAACAACATATTTGAATAGTTTTTGCTTATTTTTGAAAAACGTCACTTATGATACATTATTCGATCATTCATGCTTATTTGTTGTTGTTTTGGATCATCCATTTGTACTTTCATCATCTACATACTTATTAGAAGCTTACTTATGTAACAAACAGCTTATTCGAACATAAAAATCCGGGTTTGAGTTTGAAGATTAGCGGTTTGTGTAAGGTGATGAAGATTAGTGGAATGTGTTTGAAGATTAGCAGTTTGTGTACAATAGCGAAATGTGCAATAGCAGAATGTGCACAATCACGGAATGAGCAGTAGCGGAATGTGACAATCGCGGTTTATGCCATAGCGTAATGTGCAAATAGTGGTTTATGTAACCTGGTATCGGTTTATGTACTGATCGCGGTTTATGTCAGTTTATTGGTCGCGGTTTGTGTAATCTGGTAGCGGTTTATGTCACTTCTGATAGCGGTTTGTGTTTACAGGGGATAATTTAATAGCGTTTTATGACAGTTTATGAACAAAAACCCTGCCAAAATTCTTTAAAACTTATACGGAATATGTCTAACACAAACACCAAAGAAAACACAACACTAATCCTAAACGACAAACGGCTTCAGATTCAGATTAAAATGACAAGTGATCATGAAGTTAATCTTGTATCCCTTATTTGACATTGAAGTGAGTTTCACGAAGGCGTCTACTTATTTCATCATCGAGACTTCCTTCTACTTTCTACTTCTTTTCTTCAAACCAATCTATCGATTGATGACTTGCTTGAACGTATACAAAAGGAATATGATTAAGACTTGGATTATTTAGTTATACGTGATGTAAGGAGTTACATTGTAGTACTCACGGGTTATTGCTATCACTTAAAGGAGTTACATTGTAGTGCTCAGTGTCACACGCAGATGCAGATGTGGATAGTTTCAAGAGGTGTCGTACGTCTTATACTTTTGATGACGGGTATAGAGTATTTAGAGATTTAATCTTGCATCGTTCTTTAATCAACAACAATGAAAGCTTAAGTAACAAATTTGGGAGATCTTACTTCAGTTTCAAGTTAGGTATATTAGGTTTACTTCACCATGTGGTCACAACAACAGCCGACAAAATACGAGGTTGGTAAGTTAGCCAGAAAGTTTAAAGGTTGAGATGTAATCAGAAACTCTCACGGGATATTATTGTACTATTCCAAGACAATGGTACTTCACAATCTAAACAAAATTTTAAAAGTTCTTCAACGACATTCATAACTTTTCAAGATTTCTGCTTAAGACAAGAACTTCTCGAGTATATGGACGTACACAACAATGATGCTTCCCAGAGTTCAAAACCATCATGGGGGAAAATGTGTATGTTGATTTTACCAAGTTAACTTCCAAGGGGAAGTAGTGCATACTACTTCGCTTAATATGGTTTGTGAAGTATTCTACATACGTGAGAAGAATTGTTGCTGATTTATCGCATGTACCCTTGAACGGATATTCACCAAGACCCAATGACAAGTATCAGTAGTATTTGGTGTGGTTGTTTTTCTACAAAACTCCGCTATGCACGTCAATGACAAATAGAAGATTGTTCAAGCTACATTAAAGTTTTAGAATTTTGCTCAAGTTAGGGATGTTGGTTTGAGGGAAAGCTGATTCAGAAACTTTGCCAAAAAGGAGTCTATAAAGAAAGCTTTACAAAACATGCTGCATGGATAGGGGGAAGTTAATCCAACTCATGCATACTACAATGGTTCCAGAACAAGTAAAGACAATGAATATCCAAGCTGGAGTACAAGCTTTAATATCAGAAGAACTCAGAAGACATCTTCAGCTTTGGAAGCACTTGGGAAGACAATGAATATCCAAGCTGGAGTACAAGCTTTATGAGTTTACCTTGTTTAGATTCCCTCCTTACCAGTTTGGCTATCCGGAAAAGAGGTTAACCATGAATGAAATGTTAGCTAAACTCATAAATGAAGGCAAGCGAGAACATGAGGAGATGGAGATATTCATTAAAGAGTTTAGAACTACCAACGAGCTCTTGTTAAAAGATCATAACAATTTATTAAGTGAGCTAAAAATTAAAGTAAATGAGTTGTCAAGGGTTATGAATGAAGTTTTGTTTTCAAAGCACCAAGTTAAAGTAGTAACAATTAGAGGTGGATAAATGACATCTGAGGTTACTTACGATGATGAAATCAACAAAGCTAATAATAACCATAATGAGCCTTCTGGACTACAACATGATAAGCCGGAAAAACCACGAGAAGTTGTTATGGAAGTTGAATCTCCAGAAGCTCAGGAATGAATTATCCAACTTTTAATAGAGCCACAAAGAACATCAGTTCCTTTCCCTAACCTATTGAGAAAAGAAAAGGAAGAAGCACAACAATGAAAGTTTCTAGAGAATCTAAAACAACTCCATATCAATATCCCATTTTTCGAAGCCTTAGTGCAAATGCTGAAGTATGCTATATATCTAAAAATATTGTTGACAAACAAATCCAGACTTGAGAAAGGTTGTACGACAACAATGAATGAAAGATGCTTGACCGTTCTGCTAAACAAACTACCATCAAAATAAAAAGACCAAGGGAGTTTCACTATTCCTTGTCAAGTCAGTAATTTACATATTGATAATGCATTAGCAGATCTAGGAGCTAGTAGAAGTTTAATGCCTTATACAATGTATGAAAAACTTGGTTTAGGGGAACCAAAACCAACTAGGATGAGCTTAGAACTAGCAGACATGTCAATTCAATATCCTAGAGGAATAGTAGAAAATGTCCTTATAAAGGTCGATAAATTTGTCTTGCCTATTGATTTTGTTATTTTAGATATGCCAGAAGACTCTAGAATTCTGATAATTTTAGGGAGACCTTTTCTAGCTACTGTCCGTGCCATGATTGATGTATTTCATAAAAAAATAACACTTAAGGTAGGTGATGATGAAGTAGTTTTTGATATTGAACGATCAATAAAAAAACCTTCCACCGAGGATGATGAATGCTATAGTATTGTTGATCTTAATGAAACTATTAATGAGGAAACTCGAGTGTTATTAGACAATGATCACTTATATTTGTTCTTACTTAACAATTTGGAAAAAACTATTACACAATCAGATTAAGAAAATTGTAATTCTATAGTAAATAAATTTGTTAAGGATTCGGAAATAAAGAAGTCGATATGGCGTATTGATGTTTCCAATATGGCGTATCCAGTAGGATAGGAGATCGAGGGAGCTAAAAATATAAGTAATGAACATCTTTATTCAGCTAGCACTAATTAGATTGATGAAAAGAAACCCGAGCTAAAAGATTTACGAACTCATTTAGAATACGCATATCTATATAATAACAAAAGTTATAATTATCTCGTCTAAATTATCCGAAAAAGAAAAAAGATTTCTCTTGCAGGTATTAGAAAAACATAAAAGAGCAATAGCTTGGAAGATGTCAGATATTAAAGGAATAAGCCCATCCTTCTGCACTCATAAAATCTTGATGGTAGATGATTTTAAACCAGTTATTCAACCTCAAAGGCGCTTGAACCCCAAAGTTCAAGATGTGGTAAAAAATGAAATTGTTAAGTTGCTTGATTCAGGATTAATTTACCCCATCTCGGACAGCTCATGGGTTAGCCCTATTCATGTTGTTCCAAAGAAAGGGGGAATGACTGTGGTTTTGAATGATAATAATGAATTGATTCTCTCACGCACGGTTACAAGATGATGAATTTGCATTAACTATCGAAAACTGAATAATGCCACCCGAAAGGATCATTTCCCTCTTCCATTTATTAACCAAATGTTAGAACGTTTATCTGGAAATGAATATTACTGTTTTCTTGATGGTTTTTAGGGTTTTTCTAGATTCTAGTTGCACCAAAAGATCAAGAAAAAAAAATGTTCACTTGCCCTTACAGAACGTTTGCTGATAGAAGGATGCCGTTTGGTTTGTACAACGCACCAACGACTTTCCAACGATGTATGACGGCAATCTTCCATGACATGGTGGAAGATTTTATGGAAGTATTCATGGATGATTTCTCTGTATTCGGTAACTCTTTTAATAGTTGTCTTACCAATTTAGATAAAATGCTTGCTAGATGTGAAGAAACTAACCTTGTGCTAAATAGGGAAAAATTTCATTTTATGGTAAAAGGAGGCATAGTTTTGGGACACAAAATTTCTAGGTTAGGATTTGAAGTAGATAAAGCTAAAATTGATGTAATAGCCAAATTACCTTACCCAACAAACGTGAAAGGCGTTAGAAGTTTCCTAGGGCATGTCGAGTTTTATCGTAGGTTCATTAAATACTTTTCTCTGATATCTAGACTTATGACTCAACTGTTACTGCAAGACGCAAAATTTGGCAAATTTGATTTTTGTGTAAGATTGCAAAAGGCTTTTAATATTTTAAAGAACAAAAGTAACCACTGCACCTATTAGAATATCTCTTTTGGAATATGCCTTTTGAAAATAATGTTGTGATGCTAGTGACTTTGCTGTTGGGACTGTATTAGGACAACGAATAGATGGAAAATTTAAGCCAATCTATTACGCTAGCAAAATATTAAATAATGCTCAAGAGCATTATACCATATGAAAAAAAAGAACTTCTTGCAGTTGTTTTTGCGTTTGATAAATTTTGTCCTGATCTTATTTTATCAAAAACTATGGGTTACACTGATCATTCTGCTTTGAAGTACTTATTCAATAAACAAGATGCTAAACTAGGCTTATTACGATGGGTTTGCTCTACAGGATTGATAAAGAAAATTTAAAGACAAAAAGGAGCCAAAAAAATAACCGGTAGATTCATTTGTCTAGGTCAAGAAAATCTTACATGGAGAGATGTTGACTAAAAGGGAAATAGCCGATGAATTTCCTGACGAGTACTTAATGATGTTAAAAACTATGTTTAATGACGATGAACCTTGGTATGCGGATTTTGTCAATTATATTGCCGGGAAGGTTGTTCCCCCAAAATGGACATCCGAAAAAAGAAAAAGGTTTTATTCTCAAGTCAAGAGTTATTTTTGGGATGAACCTCATGCATTTAAACTGTGTTCTAATAATATAATGAGAAGATGTGTGACCGGAAGTAATGTTTTTGAAATATTAGCGCATTGTCATTCGGGACCGACTGAGGGACATCATAGTGCTTTTGCTAAAGTAAGAAAGGTTTATGAGTCTGGATTTTATTGGCCAAATGTTTTTAAGGATGCTAAAGCATATGTAATAAAATGCGATGCATGTCAAAGGTCGAGAAATATATCATCAAGGAGCGAAATGCCTCAAAATAATATTCAGGTGTGTGAAGTATTTGATATTTGGGGATTAGATTTTGTGGGGCCTTTTCCTGACTCAAAAGGTAATAAGTATATATTAGTAGTTGTTGATTATGTGTCCAAATGGGTTGAATCTCAAGCGTTACCAACAAATGATGCGGGAGTGGTGGTAAAATTTTTAAGAGGACTATTTGCTAGATTTGGAGTTCCTAAATGGGTTGAAGCTCAAGCGTTACCAAAAAATATGGCGTAACTCACAAATTATCTACAACATATCATCCTTAATCTAATGGAAAGACTAAAGTTACCAACATGGCTATTAAACGTATTCTATAAAGATCAACGAGGTACAATCATAAGGATTGGTCTGATTAACTTAACGATGCATTGTGGGCTTTCCAAACAGCTTACAAAACACCAACAGGATGTACACCTTTCAGGTTAGTTTATGGGAAAGCATGTCACTTGCCTGTGGAAATTGAGCATAAAGCATTTTGGGCGTTAAAACAATGCAATTTAGACTTAACATTTGCTAGTAAAAAATGTTTTATGCAACTTAATGAATTAGCCAAACTACGAGATGGAGCTTATGAGAATACAAAATATAACACCCCGTGTTTTCAGGTTATTTTACGACGTCATTTATTTTATTATTTATTTTTAGTCTCGTACGCGTTGCTTTTAATTCTCATCATATAGTTAAATCGCGTAAGATAAAAATTATCATTCAACGTAAACGGACATCAAAAAATTAAAGGTTTACGCCAAGCAAGTGTTAGATAATTATTTGGAGGATAATTATTAACTTTGCATATTTTATTTTTATTGGTTACGTAAAGTGTTTACGTTTCACGATAAAATACATTTAGGCATTCACGAAACCACCAAAACTCATCTACGCTTCAACAAATACCCATTATTATACCTAATACCAAAAGTTTTATAAAACTTCACCCATGTTATCATGATAGCCGAATTTTGCATAAAGGAACCAAACAAAATCCTACACATTACAAGTTTATACTTCTACACTTAATCTATATATCTTATAACTTCAAGTAATACAAATATATTACCACAAAATATCAAAGATTTTCCTAGTCCTTTCCCCCTTAAAAAATTCAGACACAACATAGTCCCTATGGGACCAAGAGCACACAAACTATCTTCTAAGTTCATTGTACAAACTAGGAACTCATTATGCTAGTACCAGGACTATTAATCTTGACCATTGTTCACCCTTAATTCCCTCCTTGTGTCCACCGCCCCCTTGATTCAAAGTCTTTACTTTCCTAATAGTGATTTTGACCACTCTTGTTGTATATATATAAGGGTTTTACTAGTATCTCATTCATTTATACTTCCTTAGCTAGCAAAAACTCTCTCATCTCTTTGTTTCTCTCCCTAGCCTACGGCACAACATAAACACCAAGACCAAACCATAAATTTTATTTCTAGCGTGTATTCAAGTGTTCTAGTATCATATCTAAGATATTCTAAGGTGTATTGAAGGCTTGGTTTTGCAATTACAAGGGTTTAATCAAGAAGGTTCAAGATTAGGGTTTCTTGGTAAATTAAGGTTTTCTAGTCTTGGAAGCTTGGGTTTTGATTCTAAACTAGGGTTTAGAACTTGTTACTCTTCATTATACTTCATCTTAAGGTCATCTAAAAACCCTACACACTTTACATTTATGATTTTATATGTATATAATGCTTATACAGTGAATCACCATCTAGGAAATATATTAAGATGTGAAATAGATTTTTACATTTGATCATGGTTTGAAATACTTTTTCATATGTTATATTGGTGTTAAAAACATGTTGGATGGAAAGTATATACATTATACAAGTGTGGATTAATTTATAAAAGTAAATATAAATTAATTGTTTAAAAGTTTATTTATTAAAGTTTATAAGTAAATCAATGTAAGAACTTGTTATTCTTGGACAAATGATGGACTAGAGGACTTAAAATATATGGGACTTGTGTTATAAAGTGTTGTAGAGGACTTATAATAATTTAACTAAACTAAAATCTTATAAAAACAATTTTTATAAACACTTTAACCAAATGATCAAAAGTTTATGTTTTAATTCGAAAATAAGATATTTATTTTATATTTTATTAAAATACAAATGTCATGACGATCGTAGGCATATAGAGAACTCGAAAATCCGAGCTATAACAGAGAAGATACACCATTTGCAAGTTTACGATAATAAATACTTTTATAAAAACAAATTACTATTCATTACAGAAACTTTTTGGAAAATGTTTTATTAGATATAACTTTTAAGTACGAAGACGTGCTCGAAAGAATCACTAAAATCAGAATTAAAACGAATAAGATATGACTTTTACGAGATTTCGATAATTAAATTTATAAAAATATTTTTATAAAGTGCATGATGTAACAACCAGAAATTTTCGGAATTTTAAATGACTATTTTACCCTTTGACTTTTCGGGTCCGACTTGACTTTTTGACTTTTGATATTTTATTGTCACATAAATACGATTACCGCGTAACCTGTAATTTTTCATAATATATTTAAATAATAAATCATATTTATTATTACATATCTCTCATGTGCAAATTTATTTTTAACTTATTTGACTTGAAAATGAGAAGACATATGTTATTCATAAGTTGACTTATCAAAAATGACCCGCTAAATCACGTTTTCACGACTCGGACTCTAAAGCAATTTGATGTAAAACCACATTCCGGACAGCTTTTTAGTTTTGCCCGAGACCCGAAAATAAGCAGAAAATGACTGAAATACCCTCGCAAAATTTTAGAAACGAGAACAACGCGTATCGACACAAAAATAATTACATTATAATTAATTATCAATTTTTATTAAATAAAAATATTTAATAAATTATTTATCATATTATTCAAGAACGTTTGATAAAAACGCAAATATTCAAGTTAAAGTTTATTTTTCGGACAAAGTTTATCGGTGATACACGAATAAATAATAAACATTTTAAATAGATGTTATAAAACATTTCTGAAATAATAGTCATGTAAATACTCATTGTTGTGGGAAAAATCATTTGGAACGCAATGTCGCAAGTTTCGTGTTTTGAATCGTCCGTTAACTAGCCCAAACGAGTCCCGAACCAATACTTTACAAAAATTACACTTTAAGTCCCTGTGGTAATATTTACAACACCAACCTTATACTATTATAGACTTGTCACTTTCTTTTTTTAAAGTTTCAAGTATATATATAGCTAAATATTTAGGGTTATTTCATTATATAACAAACCCTAGCACACTTCACCCTCCCTTCTCTTGGCAGATCTGGAGCCGCCGCCGGCCACCACCGCCGCTGCCGCCACCACAACCAACACCACCGCCGCTGCCGCCACCACAACCAACACCACCGCCGTTGCCATCCCACCCCACACCCCACATAAGCCACAACAACAACATCGCCACCCTCACGCCACCACCTTCGCCGCCACCCCAGCCGGCGCACAACACCACATCATCACCACGTCGCCACCACTCAGCCAACACCACCCCCACCTCGGCTTCCATCTCCTCACCGTAACCACCACACCACGAGAACACCAACTCCACGACAACCACCATCATCATTTGTCACCCTCACCTCCACCTCGTCACAACCGCACTACCATAGGGTGCGTTTGATTTTTAAACATCACCGAGAGGGTGCGTTTGGATCTGGGTTTAGCACCGAGAGGGTGCGTTTGGATCTGGGTTTAACTGCACCTAGGGGTGCGTTTGGTTTTGATAGTCCCAGAAAGGGGGTGTTTGTTTATGGGTTTAAACAACCAAATGGGTGTTTGGTTATGAGGTTAACAGCAGCCAAAAGGGCTGTTTAGTTCAGCCATTAAGGTGTGTTTGGTTCAGCAGCTAGGAGCGTTTGGTTTTGCGTTTAAACAACACATAGGTTGTGTTTGGTTTTTGCTTATCTTTAGTAAATAATTTGTCTAGTTAGATATAAATTGAAACGTGGATATTTTTCAACACGGGTTGTTTGGAAAGTGGAAAACATTAGATTTTATAAATATGGGAAACGTTGTATAAACGAATAGGTCATGCAAAAATTTCTATAAATTACGATACTTAGTATTTTTCACTACAACTTCTATTATCTTAGAAACCGATAAAAGGATTAAGTTATAGATTAAAGACATTTTATTTATAATTATACAATAACCCGACAACAAACGAAAACTATAATTTTACAAATGAGACAACTATTTTAGCTACGACCCGTCAATAAGACGAAAGATTATTTTATAAAATATTATTTTATAAATTCCCCGACTAGAGGTAACATATAACTTTGTAAAAAGCTTACCAACATCATTTGCCTTAATTCAAAACTTTAAGACGTGTGTCTACTTTTATGCAAGGACTTTTTATTAATTAAATTGGTGTCGAAATATTTTGTTTCAATTATTTTCTCACGTTCCTTATATAATACTTGCAAAGTATTATATATACCTCGATTATTCTTTTGGGTGTTTGTCCTTGTTATATAATTCACCATATGAATTATATACTTGTCCATTTTTCATATGAAATATATACGGAATATATTACATACTTGGCTTTCATTTTTCAATTTATTTTATTTAACCAACCACCGAACTATTACAACTTGAGATCCAAATCCTTATCAACGCGTCGCGTTGATGTAATCATCCATCGAAAAACCCAAATACATTATCCTAAGCTAGTGGGTCATAACCGTTAAGATAACCCACAACTCCTTGGTCTAGCCGTTCTGGTTTTCATTTGTGTTGTGCTTAATATGTGCACTTCTGCTAATCGTTCTTCATCGTCGAGGTGAGTTTATAGCCCCTTTTTTACTTGTTTTACAAATACTTTACAAATCTCGGGGGAGAATACATGCTCATTACAACTTGTTTACATACTCATACTTATACTCATTTACAAACTCGGTTACTTGATTTATATCACACTCTTTCTACTTATGGATTTAAGTATTTAAAGCTGTTTATGAATACAATGGTTATTTCTTCATTGGACACATGTGTTTTTGGTTATCATATCCTGTTTACGTGTTGCCTAAGTAGCGATTAGACCACTCTCTTGCCCGAAACTATCATGAACTATTAATTACGGATTGTAAGCGTGAATGTTATAAATAGATCTATTGGGACTAATTATCCCTATCCGGGTGAGTAGCGCTCACTACCCACGGGGCTCCCGATAAACAGATATATATCATGTCAAATCTCATTGGTGTCTTGGTCAGACACCAGTAGGGCAGAATACACTTGGCATATTATATGCTACACAAATTAGCTTCGGTGTCATGAGTTTAGTGCAACAGTAGATACATTTTATGTGAACTGTATCTGTTATAGTAGTCACATACATTTTGGAAATCTTGTGGTCTACACTACTTTGTTGAACATTACTAATTACTAAACACTTTTCATTATACTATGGTGAAGCAGTAGACACTATGCTCTTTCGGTTCTACATTTACACTTACATTTTTGGCGACTATTATAAGGATTGAATTGGTCATGCATACTTTATAAATCTTTTGATTTGAACATTTACATATTCAAAAATCTATGAACTCACCAACTTTAAGTTGACCTTTTTAAGCATGTTTGTCTCAGGTGAATTAGATGCTTCGCTTACTTAATGTATATTGGAGTTTAAATTTGGCAAGATTTCGTTCACGGATTTCTACTTACATACAAATGATCAAATCTCGTTGTATTGCTTTCAAGCTTTTCATTGTGATGCAATTATAGGACAAATGTTATATCAATTTCAAGAAAATCAACGAGATTGCTTTTCAAACAACACATTTAGAGGTCGTTCTCTTGTATCTTGTGCTGTTGTATTATGAAGTAACGCTCCCGGACTCTCATTCCGCTGCGACCCAATTTTGGGGGTGTTACAGATTGGTATCAGAGTCAGGTTATAGAGAACTAGGTTGCATATGTTACCTAGACTATAACCGTTTTCACAAACATTTCATCACATCAAACATTTTCAAAGTGCATTCACACTACTTGCTTACTTGCTTACATTACTTGTTACATTAAGTGGTTACATGACATACATGTATATAATATATATGCTTACATCTTTTTGCGTATATCGTACATTTATTTATATAAGAGTTGTTTATATAAATACCAGAACATTTCTTAAGATATTATGGGTTGCACAATGGTCTCATTTTACTTTGTAGACATTGTAAGTCACACAATGGTTCACTTCGTTCTCAGACATTGTAAGATAAACAATGGTCTCTAAATATATATATATATATATATATATATATATATATATATATTTATGACTTTATACAATATCGTATTACACGAAAACCGTCATAATTTTGTTTACATGGAATTATGTATGAATCAAAGTATTACAAGTCTTGTATGGGCGGGACTTGTAATATGAGGATTGATATGATAATTGCTATGTTAACAAAACCCGTCACAGTTCTGTTTACATGGGATTATGTATGAATCTAAGTATTACAAGTCTTGTATGGGCATGACTTGTAATAGGAGGATTGATATGATAATTGCTATATTGACTCGTTCATAAAGACCTTCATCTTATTTACTATAACCGTGTACTCATCAACTATTTGGAACACTATGTCGATTTTCCCTGATTGTTTTACTCCCCGTCTCTGAAGGCGAGTTTTAAACACTCGTTCCATACTCATTAGAGCACCGGCATCGTGATGTCATCCACCACCTTGAAGATTTTGTGAGTATGCGTATTGTATCAGAAATTATTAAGTAGCCTGATTTATAATCTCTTTATTTGAAAGGATT
>BQNB010173140.1:0-13390 GCA_026074375.1 Tanacetum coccineum
AATAAGCATAGACAACCATGTTTGAAGAATGTTGAACAAGGATGAGTAACAATTATTAAATGACTTTAAGCTAAAATTAAGCTAAAATGAAATTAAAAGCAATATAACCTTGAATTTTGTAGTCTCAGCACTTAGCCACTCTTGTTGAGTGAGTGGCTTAAAATCATGAACTTAATGGCTCCTAGCCTCTAAAACCTGACTATAAGCTCAATAAGCTATATTAGCTTATTACTCCAAAAGCTTCCAAAATTAATCAATTGACCAATTATGAACTGAAATTGACTAAAACAGTATTAAGAAGATTCTTATAACTTTTGGACAACTTGAGAACTTAAGAAAACTCAATAAGCTACAAAGAGCTTATTACAAGCTTATTGCTTAAAAATGACTTATGATTTGAAAACTTAAGAACAAACACAACAATACTGGCTTTTATTGCTTATTAATGAAGAGTACAAGTAAAGTAAAAAGTAATACAACTGAAATTCAAAGCTTGAACTTAATTGAAAATGATGAATAGTAACAAAAGCTTAAAAAGGGAAAATTACAAGTAAAGCTGAAAATTAACTAACTAACTCCTTCAAATGAACCCTAAGCTTCCTATTTATAGAGAATTGAAGAAGAGAAGTTGAGAGCTTGATCATTTCTAGCCATCGGATCCCTTGAGATTGATTTTAAACCGTTGGATTCAAATGATGAGGTGTTAGGACCAATAAGCTGTTGACACGTGGGCAAAGTGATGTGGAGGAGGTGTAAATACGAGGTAAAGAAGAGTAGGGGAGCGGGGAAGGGTTTTGAGGGAAGTTGGGTTTATTTGCGTTTTGGCGGGAAAATTAGTTGGGACAGTTATAGAAGTTTAGCCGCGCTTGTGTGTTTTGAATCTTTGGAGAAATGACAACTTCAGTCCCTGCGTTTGATTCTTCCTTTTGTAGTACAAAACAACTTTTGGTTTTGACATATTTGGCCCTTGTGATCTCTATTTCTTATTTTTCCTTTTATAAACCACTTTCATCTTTTACAACTTTGGTCCTTTGAACTTTCTTGAAATTTGTCATTATTGGTTCTTGGCATTAATTGAGCTTTGACTTGTATCAGGCTGATCCGGCTTTGATTGATTTGGCTTCCCATCTTCACTCTTGTCTTGTCTTCTCCGTTTCTTTGTCGGTTTTGACTGATTTTGCTCACTTTTGTCTTTATAATCCTTTCCTGCACAATAGACACAAAAGCACACATTTTTCTATCCTTTTGGCATTTTTTTGGCTTTTATTTGGCAAAATCCCGGGTAATTTATATATACAATTAAGCATTTATCAAAATTCCCCAAACTAAAGGATTGCCGTGTCCTCACGCAATGTTATCAAGTGTACACTTTGTAAACTAACAAGTTTCCAAAATGCCCTTGTTTTCACCTTTTATGAATCACCTTTTTTAAACATACTTAGAGCTTTTTCTCAACATGTTTCTCACAAACCATTAATGCAACATTGCAATTTGCAACTTAAGGCTCATGGAAATAGCTACTCCCGATTAATAGAGCACAAAAGAAGGAAAATTCGTCATCCCGACTTTCACTATACTAAACAAAGCTATTAAACAAGATCATTGTCAATAAAAGTCCAAATGGTGACTCTTATACTTACAACTGGTGAACTTTTCCACTCCCAGGAAATAAATTAATGATTAAGATGTGTGCACTCTTTTTAACTCAACCATAGATCAATTTATCTTCATAGTTGAAATCCATCTAAGCTTTACAAATAAGCCTTGTGAGCTTAAATGTTAATAACATAGATAAACCTCATCTCAAAGCTAAAAGAGATTCGGAAACAAAACTTATAAATTGATTTGAGAAAATGAAATTTTTAACCATTCTTTTATTTTCCATATACTATAATTTATTATTTTTTTCAATAGGAATGTTGTTCTTAGTTCGAACCCCTACTTAGGCCTTTCTCCCAAATAGGATATCGCATCAACAACCGGTGTTCTTAGTTCGAACCCCCACTCCGCTGCTAACGTTTGTGGGTTATCGCGACAACACCTTTTTCCTACAAAGCCTAGAATCCAAAGTCCCTTAGTTGCAATCATCACCTAGGCCGCGCTCCCCAGTGATGAATGCCTACGAACCTTGATTCCACGTATATAGATTTAATCCTTAGTTGCGACCCCATCCGAGTCTCACTCTCAACATGGATACGCCAACGATTAAAACTATATATAGCTTTTATTATTCTATTTTTGCGAATGCTTCATTGGCACGAAAAATAATGCTTTTGCATTAGAAATGCTTCATTGGCATTCTTTTTATAATTATATTTTTGATGAATGGAAAAATTTCACTTTAGAAAATCAACTTATAAATTTGAAACCAAAAATCTTACTTACATATTAAATGAATTCTTTTCAAAATGTAAGACTTTTTCTAAAGACATTGGTTGACTTAGTTAAATTAAAAAGAGCACGTATGATTAGGTGTATTAAGAGCTTATGGGAGTAAAAAGACACAAATCATTCATATAAGCTTTAGGTTTTCCAAATAAACCTTGCTTAAGCAAATACACTTATATTTAACTACATCATCTCTTGTTCTTCACATTTTAAAATCCAACGCAATAGGATTTGTGAAAGCTTGGCCCCACAAAAGGTAGGTTAAAGAACTAGCTAGGGCATTTTCACCCGGTCAAGTCAAAATTAACTCCTATTTCTCACACGATAAACCAAAAAGTGTGTGTTTTTCCCAAACTAAGCTCTTTTTGAGCTTTTTTTTAAGCAAAAATTTAAAATTTTTTTTCCCTTTCTCACAAAAGTAATTCAAAAAGATGCAAACAAGGTTGCGTGAAGTGCAAGTCAATTATCGAAGATTCCTTCCAAACTAAATGAAACTTTGTCCTCAAAGTTTAAAACTAAGGCAAAGACTCTTAACAAAAATTCCTAAGGACTGCCAAAAGAATAGATGTTATTCGATAAAGACAAGATAAGCAGATTCCCCCTTTATGAAGGAGCAGATTAGAGACAATCAATGAAATTGTGGGCATTGCTTTGTCCATCACAAATTTGAACCCATGATTCTTCCAAAATCCGAAATCCTAGAACAAACAAGCACAACAACCAACAAAACGAATAAACAAGCCTCCTCTCATCCTTTTACATTGTTAGCTCAAAATCAGTCTACAACGGCTTAGTTTTTGTAAACGAGAACAAGCTATACTCGCCCCGAATTAATTTTTCCTTGGGAAGCAAAGAAAAATAAAAAGAGAAGATAAGCAAGGGTCCTCCCACGAAGCGCTTGTTTATTTAAAGAGTCCCCTAGCTTGACTCATTTCCCCAAACTAGGTTCATTATGGAGGATAATAGTGAGGGTGAAGAAATTCCAAAAGGTGGAAACCTCCCCAAACTAGGTATGAAAGATATACCGTACTATTTTGATTCCGGTTCAAAAACATTTTGGAAAGAGAATTTCAAGAGAGAAATGTGACCCGGTCATGCTTTGTAACAAAGTCATTAAGGTGGAGTGGGTCAAAAACATCAAGAGTCAAAAGAGCTTTAGATGGTGCTAACTCTTTTGAACTCTTATCCTTAAAAGCATCCTTTTCAAAAGATTTCCCATGAAATGTTATCCCTGGGTCAAATATCTTTCCCTGAATGTTCATGGGAAATATCATATCCACGAGATTAAAATCCTCATAAAACACATAATCACTCCCGACATAAGAGGTAGTCTCAAAATGGTTAAGTATTTCAATGTCGGGATGAAAAACTTGTAACTCTTTTTTGGACTTAGGTTCATCTTTTGTTTCAAAATCCTCTTTAGTTTTTCTTTCCAAAAATTCAACCTTTTTATCATTCATTTCAAAGAAATTCTCATCTTCAAGTAAACCATCTAAGAAAGCAATTTCCTCTTCCTCATTATCATGAATTCCCAAATCATTTTCGTTATCACTTTTGAAAACTTCATGATTAATCTCATCATTATCTTTTACAAACTCATTTGTTGCCCATTTTCTAACACAATTCCCAATTGGGGCAAAGAAAGACACAATGGTTTTAACATCAACTTTCGGAGAAATTTGTCTAGATGCCTCAATAGAAATGATTTCCTCGTCGTCTTTAAAAAGAGGGTTCAAATGACTCTTAAGAGTTTCCTTATGAACCTCCTCCTTAAGAATTGACTCGTCATTTCTAGAGGGAAAATCATCTTTTTTCTCAAAGAGAGGGTTTGAAAAAGTCTTGAAACTTTGAAAATCATCACAAAGAGGAAAATCACACTCTTTTCCAATTTTGGACTCTCTTGGGATTGGAATGAGATCTTCTTTGTCTAATTCTTTGTTTGGAATAAAATTAAGATCCTCATCCCCCATTTTGAAAGAGTCCTCAAGATTATTGTTTGGAAAGATGTGTGAAATTGCACCTACGGAAGCAATTTTAGGTGAATGAATAACTCTTCCTTGGTTAATGATTCTAAACTTATCTAAAAAACAAGCCCTTCTTCTAGCAACTGGGTCAGATATTTCCTTAACTTCTTCCTTTTGTTTAATAATTTCTCCCACAAGAGATTCAAACTCTTCAACAATAGTAGATGTGGGAGAAGAAGAATCATCATTCTCAGGTTCACAAACATCTTTGACCCGGTCATCATAAATGTCCATCATGTGGATTGACTCTTTGTCTTGACTACCATCCGGTTTAAAAACTATTTTTTCCATACCATCCCTTATCACTAGCTCTTCCCCGTGGACATCAATTAAGACCCGTGCGGTCCTTAAAAGCCGTACCAAGTATCAAAGTACTCGTAATTACACTCAAAGTCTAACTACAACAAAATCGCCCGAAAGTAAATCTTTTCCACCGGGACCAAGTACAGTCTCTAGCAATTCCTTATGAACACAAAGAGAGCATTGCTATTCGAAGGTCATCCGGGTAGATGGCAATCGGGAAGGCCCTACTTTTGTGTATACGGAGAAGGCATAATAGGTTTGATTCTAGCACCTAGGTCCGCTAGGCATGCATTTAAGCTTCACTAAAATTACACGGGATGAGAAATTGTCCGGGATCCTCAAGCTTTTCGGAGCTTTTGAGAATGATTGCCGAGCACTTCACTCACCGGTGTATTAGCCATCTCGTTTAACTTCTCTTTGTTTGACAACAACTTTTTAACATCTTTTGATACTTAGGCATTAAGATCAAAGCATCCGCCAAAGTAATGTCCACATGAATCTTTTTGAACATTTCCCAAAACTTTTGGATTTGCACTTTATCATTTTCACTTTTCTTTTCATACTCTTTCCTAGAAGGATATGGAAGACGGGTCTTTTTAGAAGGTTCTTTTGAAGGGGGAGAATTATTAACTTGAGCAGAAAAGCTCAAGGAGAAATTGACTGCTAACCGGCTTAACCGATCATGAGATTTTTTGGACAACCGAGTTGGATGTCTTTGTGCTCTAGCACGTATCCGTGGTCACCTCGTTCGTCTCATCAAAAGGTTCATATCTCCATCATAGAGAGGAGGTGGAATTGGTGGCACCGGTGTGTAAGAAAGTCCGCTTCGAGTCGTAATGGCTCTAGCTTCACACCTTGGATTTGTGATGGTATTTCTAGGTAAAGTAGTTGGTACCACAGAAGTAGAAGTAGAAGGTTGACTTGATTTTGAAGAAACCACTCAACATGTTTGCAAAATTGATTGGAAATTATTTGTTGATTCATGAAAAGATATGTGTATGAGATTTCAACAATCATTCTTTAATTCTCCTTTTAAAGAGTTGATTTGGTTTGTAAGGTACTTGAACTTCACTCCTAATCTCACTTTCAAATTGTAATATGTTCCCAAAACCTTCATACTCCCCCTTCGGTTTTTTCTTGAAAAAATCCAATTGACTAGCAAGCATAATTTGAGAATTTTGTGTGGACTTTGGTAAGGTAACCATTCCTGAGAGGGGAATATTCCTTATTGGAATGTTTTACATTGGTTTGAAGGAAACGCAGGGGGGCTTTGAGAAGTATGGTTATTAGTGATACGGAGGTCTATTTGGTTTGCTAAGTTGGGAGGACGTATCCGGCATTTCCATTTTTGAACAAAATTTACCAACCCGAATCGTTGTTGAATTGTTGGAAAGTACCATGATAAACCGGAACTCATTACCGCTCTAGTCATTGGGCACACATTAAAACTATGATTACTACCACACGTAGTACACCTTTCCTCCCCGCTTTAATCGAAACGGGAGTAGGCACAAAGAGCCTTTCATCATATTTTTCATCATCATTCATTTCATTTCTAAACGTCAAACTCACTTATCCTCTAATTCCCGCGCCATTTGTTGAAACTCAAGTTAGATGATGATTAGATGAGGGAGGAGCATTCGTACTCACACCGCATCATGACAGTTCCGTGAACATCTAACTTTGGGCCTTATTCCTAAGATTCGTAGTCCTTCGGTTGGAACTTTTGTAGAGGAAAAATTCCACCATTAAGGGCAGCGGTAATTAAAGAAATCATGAGATCCTTATAGCTCAACAAAAAAGAATTAAAATTATAGAATGTATCTAATTGGTTCATAGTGAAAAAAACCCGTGATGAGGGCAATTTGAAACGAAAATCATCATAATTTCGTTCTGAAGATTGGTGGTCTTTGAGATCATTTGAATAGTATTACACAAGTACTATGATACTTATGAAATTGCATTATGGAAGATATCCAGCTGCTATCAAATAATAAAGTAATGCAAATTTGGATTCTTACTTAAAAGAATCTAGATCCACTAGAGCGGATGTACTTATGCTAAGTGGAAAGCTATGTCTTAGAAATCTTGAAAGTATTTCAAACAGACGCTTATAACTAAATCTATGATGAAATCTTAATTTATCATTTAACATAAATTTATAGAATATGCGGGATATTTACGTTAATTCATAAAAGACATACCAAGATGGCGTAAACCAGTAACGGCCATGTTTATAAAGTGTGATAGTCAATTGAATTTTGACAGAGCTCATATCACAATGTAAAACGGTAAGTCGAGACATATTCATCATAGACGGTGATTGGTGTGACAACTACTCTCAAATAGACTTATCACGATTGACTACGTAAAGTCAATGGATAACATTGCGGATCTTCTTACGAAAGGCTTAAGCAGAGAGGTAGTTAGAGAGCCGTCTAAAGGAATGTGGCTAAAGCCCTTAAAGGAATGAGTTTCTATGAAGGAAAACCTAAACCAGTTGACTGAAGATCCCAAGATCTGGGTTCAATAGGACAACCTAATCATAGAAATGTGGGGGAAGTCACGTCAATATGGGGAGTTACTTAAAATTATAACATCCTAGTCCATTCCTATAACAAATGTAACTTGTTGAGAGGTTAAACATATGGCTTTAATGATTCAGGATGAAATCACAAAGCATAATGATTCAAGATGAAATCACAAAACATATTTTTTTAATGATTCAGGATGAGATCACCTATGTGAGATAGAAGTATGGTCGCTTCAAAGGGAATTGTGAGGGGTGCAATTCCTAAGAGCTCTTGCAGAACTAGGCTAGTGCTCATGACCATAACAGGCACGACTATGAGGACTTGACAAGGTCAGGGAGAGTCGTGTGTGAGTGTGCATTGTCGTCTACGTAAACAGAGGCTGAGTTCAAGGACATCGCATATACTCAGATCTAGGAGGCTAAGTTCATCTCACAAGGGAAGGTTCAAAGGGTCACTGATCGGTGCTAAACTACACCTTAAAATATATATAATATATAATAAAATATAAAATATATAGAGTAAGGATAGTCTAGAAACAAATTCAATAAAACCGAGAAGTAGTATAGAATGTTCCCGGGTCGTTTATCCCCAACGAGGCTGTGCTGGAGAATCGATACAGTCAAGAATGGTTAAAAGATTTTTGGATTTTGGATTAAACTACGAATTTAATAGCACAATTAAACTATAGAGAGAATTTAAGAAACTAAAATCAATTAACTAACGCGAAATTTAAATGCACGAAAATTACAAACGTGAACTAAAACTGAAATTTAAAATCTAAATCACTATTTTTAACAAACTTTATACCTAAAAATCACAAATTTAAAAAGAAAATTTTAGGAAAAAGAATTGGAATTTTTTATGAATTTGTAAAGAAAAATGAATTAACAAAAATAAACTTTTTCTAAAAATTATCACTAAAATTTTACTTTTATTTTTCAAAAATACTAGATTTAGAAAGAAAATTTTCACAAAAAGAATCAAAAATTTTCAACTAATTTTCTATTTTCTATGATTTTTCTAAGAAAAAGGAATTACCTAAAATCTATTTTAATTCCTAGAAAATACAAATTTAACTGGAAAAATAAGGAAAAATGGTTTTTATATACTAAAAAGGTGCAGAAATTTAATGGAACAAAAATCCCTAATTTTTATAAACTAATTGTTCCCTAATTTTATCAATTAAATCTCAAAACCTAATTTTATTAAACTAAAATCAAAAATATTAAAACTAATTTATATTTTCTAAGAAGACAGGGTAGAAAGTGTAATAGAAGAAAGAAAAGGGTAGGCGGTGTAACTAATGGAAATTTACACTTTAATACAAACGGGTACCCTTTAACTATCAAGAAAGTACAATTTAAACCCTACGCTATGGCTTATTTTTGGCTTATTGAAAAAGTGAGATTCAGCAAAAACTCAAAACTACAAAGTTGTTAATGAGCTTATACTAAACAACTTTAATAAAGGCACTATCTACTTGTAACAAACTGATTAGATAGAAACTAAGATTTTCATATACATGTCACCAGTAATGGGGTATAGCTTTTTCAAACTTTTGCTTATTACTAGCTTATTTCTAAATGAAATTAAGAACTAAAAGAAGCTATATATAGTCTAAGATGTGTACTAAGGATATCCAAAAAGAAATAAGCTGCTAGTTAACAAAAATAACAAGGAATTTGCTTTGAAAGTTAAAAGGTTTCAAGCTTAAGCTGAATCTAAGGCTTTTTCTTAAAAAAGGTATTAAGCTGAAAATCTAAATCCTAAAGCTTGAAAATTTGGAAATAAGCTATACTATTGATATAGAACTAACCTAGATAAAAGGATTCTAAAAATTCCAACTAGAAATAAGAAATCAATAAGAAAATAAGCTAGGAATCAAAAGTGCTGCTATACTACTTTTGCAGGGAAACTTAAGCTAAACTAAAAGCTTGGAAATGAAACTTAAGAGCTTATCTATATTAAGCTACTAGAGTACTATTTAGATGATTAAAACTAAATCCTAACTTCTAATTATGAATGCTTAAAAAGAAGCTAGAAATGTGACTAGCAACAACAGTATTAACTGTTGTTGCTGATGCATTTGGCAAAAAAAATGAAGTGCAGGCTAAATTTTTAAGTTAAAACTCATAAACTCATTCTACTAGTGCTATTAAACCTTCAATAACCAGTTGTGAATCCTAGAATGTTAACAATCACTAAAATCTAATAACACTTAAACTCTTACCCTACCCTGGTGCTTAGCAAAGTATTTAAACTCTAAACTTTTAAATTTTACTAACTAATTTTCAAAACCTGTTTTAAACTTGAAATTATGACTTAACTCAGCTGTGTAAAGTGTTTTAACAAAGTTGTGTTGACTTTTAGAGTCAAAAACAGCTTGAACCAAACACCTCTTTACTAAAGCTGTCAAACTAATTTCTCATTAAATTCTATTTAAAAGCTAAAGCTATCACAACTTTATATCTACTCTTATTAGAAATCACCTAATTAAGCTATTTTTAAACTAAAACCTACAGCTTATTAATGAATATAAGCTACTTACTCTCTAGCGTATTGATACTTAATGGGACAGTTTTTAAAAGAGATCATTATACCCCAAATAATTAAATGAGATTACTCAATTTTATCTAATGAAAACTTTTAAAAACAGCTAGGATAATAAAGCATAGACTAACATGTTTGAGAATATTGACAAGGGTTTGAGTAACATTTATTTAAAATGACTTTTAGCTAAAAATAAGCTAAAAAGAAATTAAAAGCAATATAACTTGAATTTTGTATCAGTGCTCAGCACTTAAGCACTCTTGTTGATGGACGTGCTTAAAATCATGAACTTAATGGCACCTTGCCTCTTAAAAACCTGACTATACGCTCATTAAGCTATATTAGATTATTACTCAAAAGCTTTCCAAAATTAATCAATGACCAATAATGAACTGAAATGACTAAACCAGTATTTAAAGGATTCTCATAGCTTTTGGACAACTTGAGAACTTAAGAAAACTCAATAAGCTACAAAGAGCTTATTACAAGCTTATTGCTTAAAATCGACTTATTACTTGAAAATTTGAACACAACCTAAACTGAACTTGCTTGATTGATTAGAAATGTAGAATACAAAAGTAGTAACAATAAGAACAACTGAAATTGAAAAGACTTAACAAAAACTAAATTCGACTTGAATGAACAGTAACTAAAGAGAAAATTACAAAAAATAAAACTGAAAACTAAAAAATAACTCTCACTCACTTGTAAATAGCTGCAAATAAGCTGAAAGAAACATAAAGATGACTTAATTTAAAGAAAGATAAAAACTTCTACACTACTTTTTAAAATCGGCTCACATAGCCTCCTATTTATACTAAATCCTAAACCTTCAATCTTGCAAAGTGTTTTTCTTCTGTGAGAGACTTCAAAGTCTTAATCCAAGCCATCCATAGTCCTTGTGCTTCTTTAAGAATGATCACAGCCATTGATTCGGCAAAAGTTATGGGGAAAAGTGAGATTGCCAACATGGCAAAGCTCCTCTTTTGGTGGGAAAGATAGTGGAGGAGGGGGGAAAGGTTTATCCATGGGGTGGAGAGCTCATATCACAATGTAAAACGGTAAGTCGAGACATATTCATCATAGACGGTGATTGGTGTGACAACTACTCTCAAATAGACTTATCACGATTGACTACGTAAAGTCAATGGATAACATTACGGATCTTCTTACGAAAGGCTTAAGCAGAGAGGTAGTTAGAGAGCCGTCTAAAGGAATGTGGCTAAAGACCTTAAAGGAATGAGTTTCTATGAAGGAAAACCTAAACCAGTTGACTGAAGATCCCAAGATCTGGGTTCAATAGGACAACCTAATCATAGAAATGTGGGGGAAGTCACGTCAATATGGGGAGTTACTTAAAATTATAACATCCTAGTCCATTCCTATAACAAATGTAACTTGTTGAGAGGTTAAACATATGGCTTTAACGATTCAGGATGAAATCACAAAGCATAATGATTCAAGATGAAATCACAAAACATATTTTTTTAATGATTCAAGATGAGTTCACCTATGTGAGAGAGAAGTAGGGTCGCTTCGAAGGGAATTGTGAGGGGTGCAATTCCTAAGAGCTCTTGCAGAACCAGGCTAGTGCTCATGACCATAACGGGCACGACTATGAGGACTTGACAAGGTCAGGGAGAGTCGTGTGTGAGTGTGTATTGTCGTCTGCGTAAACAGAGGCCGAGTTCAAGGACATTGCGTATACTCAGATCTAGGAGGCTAAGTTCATCTCACAAGGGAAGGTTCAAAGGGTCACACCTACCTATCCTATGTAGGACTCAACCGCAGAAATTTCGCCGAAACTTTCGTGTGCTTTCGACCGATTTCCATTCATGTAGGGGATTGTTGGAAAAATAGTTTGGCAAAATGTGTTTTTGCAAACTTTGGACATTATTTAATATATGTATATGTTATATATATTTATAGCTTGTAGTTTTGCGTTCTCCTTGAAGAGAGCTTCGCAACGAGCTAAAGTATGTCCAAAATAGAGTTAATATGAATGAGATATCGTGTCTCAAAGTGGGACACGTGAAACATAAAATCTAGGAAAATGAAAGTATTCCCACATTGCCCAAAATGTGAAATAGGAAGGTGTGATTTGGGTTCTTTCAAGTTTTCTATAAATCTATTTTAGGAATAGATTTAAACTTATCAAATTAGTTTGTACATAATATTTTGTGTCATTAAATGATATGCAAATCTGTTTTGTTAATAAAAAAGATTTGTCTTATTGATGAAAAATATTTATCTTTGAAAACAAGACAACGTTTTCACTATAAATAGAGGCATAGTCTTGTTCGTTTTAGACACAACCAAAAAATAAATCTCTATAGCAACCAAGTTCCAACAATCCTTTCGATCAGAATCATACGACTGACTGTTCAACAGCTTTGAACGTTGTACCCTAGGAGACAGACGGTGAATCTGTTTTAAGGAAAGCGTGTCCAACACGTGCCTCGTTCCACGACCTTTTACTGCTTTCTTTATTTATCGTTCATAGTGTTTGTCTTCTGATTCTACCCCCTTCTGTCTGTTTTATTTCTCGTCATTTAAATTTTGTTAATTATTATTAGTTGTAATCTGATTTTATTTTAATAAAAGTGTATATGTTTCTCTACATTTTTAAGCAAAAACGTTTTCTTTTTACATGCAGTAAAAATATGTGTATTGTTACATATATTTTTTGGATAAAGGGTTTCCCCGGTAAATTGTATTACACCAAAAAACGTTTAAGTACAAAAGGTGTAGGTGAAGTCCTACAACCCATCCCGTTACATGGGAAAAACAAACTTAAGATTGACACGCCAATATCAAGAATAACACGCAACAAAAAGCGCTAGCAACCAAACCACAACATAAGAAAGACAAACCTATCTTATGCTAAACAAACAAGACAAACTTTTTTCCTAACTCAACCTTTCAGCCGGATATCAAATTTGTCACCAAACTTGTCCCCTTCAGGAAAGATAAATTCATCCACTTCATCATCGGATTCAACATGTTCATTCAACTGAGACACTTTAGGCCTCGTCTCTTGATCTTCCACTTGATTACCCCTAGAGCTAGAAGTTCCACATTCATCTTCTACATCCAAGTTATATAAAGCATCAAAAGAGTTTGAATTAGAAGGACCTTTACCTTATTTTTAGCCGTAGTATCCATATCAACCCCTCTCCTAATAGTACCCTTTTTCTGCCAATGAAAATTAGGTTTTGGCTTATCAAGCCGAATACCCTCAATTTGACGCAACCTAGGCTGCATATCAACCTTCTTGTCTTTATGTTTCTTCCTTTTGACATCCGTAAACCCATCACTCTTTGTATCCGTAGAATCATAAGCGACCGGTTCTCTAATATTGTTACAAATATTAGGTTAGATGTAGTGGTAACCAACATTACAACCATCAATTCAAAGTCACATAACCTTTATAACTCCATGACCAACATCACCATTAACAAGGTGTAATTAGACCACCAACCTTATCACCCAATTATTTCACACCTAAAACACAAACATACCCTACAATACACTCGCACATAGAAATATAAAGTGAAAGACGTTTGTCCTTTAGACAACTGACTTACGCTC
>BQNB010173141.1:0-12161 GCA_026074375.1 Tanacetum coccineum
TATATTTGTTATTATCAAAACATAAAGATCATTAAATATAAATATTGTTTTTGCGCGAATATTTGTATTAACAATCTCCCCCTTTTTTATGATGACAAAATATAAACTCATTTTGTATAAAATTAAATGTTTCAAAATTATTAATGAGTTTTCATTTCATTTCTTTCCCTTTTTGTCGAATTCAAAAGGATGATCGTTGAATTATTGTAGAAAGAAAGAAGTCGACGATATCAAGACTCCCTTTGATGTAGGCTCGCCCTCGTTTGAGGCACCAAGGGATCGATCTTACAAAAATTGTTTGCTACAAAACAAAGCTAGAGTTACAAGTGCAAGAGCAAATTCCCAACAAGTAGCAATATATAAATTCATGCAATAAAATACAAAGTAGTTTCATTCATCACATGGGAAACTCATAGAAGAGACATACAATCATTCAATGAAAATAGAGCTAAAATAAGTCAAGGGGTAATTAATTTAAGAATTACACTACAATCTAAACATACTAGATAGGGTAGATAAAGATAATACTACATAAGTCCTAGATGATTCATGATTCATAGGAGATGACTTTTGAGCAAAGGGTTGGGGTGACACATTATGATATTATTGAAAACATTTCAAGGTTGAGGTGGAAAGTGTGAAGTGATTGCGGTAGTGAGAAGATACTCAAGATGAGAAATCATGATGTTCATCTCATCTCTTAATGTTAAGAAAAGATTTTGGTTGTGAGAACAACATATTCATGTTGACCCATGGTAGTCACAGTAAAATTTTCATGAAAATCAGGTAGTCACAGTAAAATTTTCATCTTATCAGGAAAATCAGGTAGTCACAGTAAAATTTTCATGACTCTGATGGCGGTCACATAATTATACGGCGGTCCCAGATATATTTGGGAGCTACCCCTTATTTATGGGGGCCGTTTTCTGGAGGAGTAGAATTTTTCCAGTTTTTTCAAATTTTTGTAAAACATGTCCAGAAAAAGTTTCCTAAAGTCACTCTTTTGAAGTCAATCCTATTTTGTCATGAATCATCTAATACTTAATAGATAAATTCACCAAACTAACTATCTTAAATTCTATTAAAGAAGCACATATAGGCATATTAACTAAGAGATAATCATGCATAATGTCATATAAGTAACCATAGTGAATCAAGGTGCATGCAAGCAAGGGTTTAGGATGATAAAATAGAATGATCATCCAAGGCAAATTATGTTGCCCATACTACGTACTAAGTTACTACTAAATAGCATAAGTTTAAGTACCTAAGCATAATAAAGTAGTAAATATAATTAATATTGTCATATAGCAATTTTTTTAAATTGCTCACTTCTTCTACATGTTTCTCCACAAGTTCCTAAGGCCTTTCCCGATTGTCCATAATCCACCATGATGCTCATCTAGTAACTGAACTTGACGGTTGATGATTTCGGTTTGGCGGGTGTAAAATGGTTCCATGTCAGGGTCAATGTTTGATGGGTTTTGAAAGACTTGAGGAACCTCATTTGTTAATGAATTAACATAACGAGTGGGGGAAGGAATGCTTGCACGCGAGGTCCCTTCGTCATTCCCATCATCATCATCATTGAGATGAGAGGAGGATGGTTGATCGATGGCAGAGGAAGAAGAAGTGGAGTGACAACCTCTTCTCATTCCCACGTGCCACAAACCTTTCAAGTCCTTTCGCTCTTGTTGAGCGTAAGAGGATTATAACACGGTCGTAACAAGACATAAGGACTCATTGACAACTCAGGACTTTCACTCATAGACAAATTTAAAACAAACGGGTTAAATATACATACCATAGGGATAAAATTAAACCTAAATGTTTTAATGACCCACTCCATTCGTTTTGCCATATAATAGGCGAGGTTGAACTTTTTAGATTTTGCAATATAATAGAGCATGTATCAAAGACATGCGGGAACATGGTCCCGATTACCCCCCAGACATAAAACATTTTCCCAAATAATTTCTTCCAAAGGCTTCAAGGTTAACACAATTTCACGAGTGAGAACTTGATGATCTTGAACATTAATTTCTTGATCATGACGGGTGCGAGTGACTTGACCTTCTCAATCATTTTGAATAGACGAAATGATGTCATCTGGAGAAGGGGGTTGGTTTGGGATGGACCATCCCTAGGGACACCATATGCCAACTCGTCGAAGTGTACCGACCTTATCGGTAAAAAAGGAAACCCCCTCCCCCCAAGCACCCTCACAAGGTATGTCAAGAATTTGAGCAAATTCTTCAAGAGAGTAAGAAAAGAATTGATTTTGAATCATAAATTCGATAAATATTTGACCTTCATCAGAATAGTTTAATTGATATTGACTATAAAATTCAAGTATGAAGCGAGGACAAATTTGGTCATTGATTTTAAGAAGACACTCAAACTCAAGAAAACTAAACAAGGACCGAACATAGCAAAGATCCGCAAAGTCCTTAAAAACCACCCCTCATGAATGTAGTGACTTTCAAGGTTTCTTAGTCTTTCATTTAAAGGTGAACAATATTCATGTGAAATTATTAGAATGTAGTGTCTTGTATTTTTATGATCTTCAGATGATTTGCGAGGCATGATTACCTAGAAAGAAAGTATTGAAGTCACATTTTATTATCATTTACTTGTAGTATTATATGGACATTATTTCTAGTGTGTGCCTAAATGTGACAAATGTGGAGTAACGATTAACTCGACCTAGAAATAAAATCCTAAGTGTTAACCCAAACGCTCTTTAATTTAATTTTGCTCATCCAAACATGTCAAAAAATACATATGAATTATGTATCTCAAATTTTGTTCATGAGATCATTATGCATGTGTTTGAAAATGTTTTTAAGTTGTATTAACAATGCATAACAATAATTTAATTTTGTTCATAACGTGAGTGATTTGAAAATAAAATTAGGATTTTGGTTCGAAATCTGTTTTTCAACAAACTCACTAGTGTATGTAAATCCTATGTCTAAGGGAAGCATATTAGTTATACATTATATCCTAGTAGTCATAATTGTACAAAATTGAAAGAAAAATAGAAAATCCCCAATTTTAATTTTTGTGTTCATCATGAATCCTAGACTCAAATTAAAAGAAAATAAATGAAATGACTTACAATTGATGATATTTGTGGTAATAGGAATGAATATTAGTGTTGGTTTGATCTTCAATTAGTGTTTAGGTGGTTGATTTTGAGTTTTGGTGGTTTTGGTTTCGTGTTCGTCGCACCAGCAGGACGAGGGGGTGTTTGGTTTTGAGTTTTGAAATTTTTTGATAAAGTGCAGATTATACGTGTCTACTGGTGGCGGTCCCATATCTATCAGGGGCCCGCCCATATAAGCTTTGGACCCGCCTGCGATATGGGGGCCGCCCTCAGCAAGGGTTTTTGGACTGAGTTTTAACAAAAACTTTATAGAGAGGAATGACGTTTTAATTTGCATTTCGCGAATTAAAAATGCTCAAAGTACTTTGGACGAAGTATTTAAGTTGTCACGACACAGAATGGAACACGGACTAGAATCGAGACTAGTAGAAGGAGAAGCAGACTAACACGATTTATGGAATGTGTTCCATCATTCCTAAACCAAGATGAAGATAATTAAATAATTCGCGTTTAAGGGGTTTAGTAAGAATGTCGGAGATATTATCGACGGACGGCACATTTTCGATTGAGATATGTCCTTTCTGGACATTATCACGAAGAAAGTGGTGACGTATTTCGATGTGTTTAGTACGATAGTGTTGCACCGGATTTTTGCTAAGGTCAATCGCGCCTTTGTTGTCGCACATGATCGGGACGTCGTCGAGTCGTACGTCGTAGTCGGTAAGAGCTTGTTTCATCCATAGTACTTGTTGACATGCCTTTTCGGCGCTTACGTATTCGGCTTCGGTAGTGGATATAGCAAGAGCGGTTTGTTTCTTTGAGAACCAAGATGTCAAACAACATCCCACGAACATACAAATACCGCTAGTGCTCTTTCGGTCCACATAATCTCCCGCATGATCAGAGTCGGCATATACTACGGTTTCTATGCCGGTCCCCTTAGGTACCATAATCCTAAGTGCGTAGTGCCTTTAATGTATCAGAAGATACGCTTAACCGCTTCAAGGTGAGAAGTTTTGGGAGCCTCTTAGAAGCGGGCACAAAGGCAGACACTAAACATGATGTCAGGCCCACTTGCCGTTAGGTATAATAAACTACCTATCATGCCTCAATACTTGGTACTATCTATCGACTCACACTCTTCATCTTTCGTGAGTTTAGTATCGGAGGACATGGGGGTTTTCATTGGTTTAGAATCTTCTAAGCCAAATTTCTTAAGCATTTCTTTAATATACTTAGATTGATTAAAGAAAATACCATCTTCCATTTGTTTTATTTGTAATCCAAGGAAGAAGTTAAGTTCACCCATCATGCTCATCTCGAACTCGTCATGCATGATTTTGGCAAATTCATCACACATGTCTTGCACATGTCGAAACCGAATTACTATGTCATTCTACATATATGTGATCGTGATGAGGTTGAACTTTTCTTCTTAGTAAAAGGAGTGGTATCTATATTCCATTTTATATCATGTTTAATTAGAAAGCCTTTTAATCTATCATACCAAGGCTTTGGTGCTAGTTTAAGGGGACATATAAAAGCTTTCTTTAGTTAAAATGATCCAGTTTTTCAAAGTCAATGAATCCTGGGGTTTGCACAGTATACCTCCTCATTGATAAAAAACCGTTTCAGGATTGTACTTGTTTACATCCATTTGGAATAGCTAAGTCTAAAGGCACAAAGCATAAGCTTATGTATCATAATTGACTCATTATTTGCAATGGGGATTAAGTTTCTTCATAATCGATGCCCTCTGTTGATTATAGCCTTGAGCAAACTAAACCTAGGCTTATTTCGTGAAACAATACCGTTCATCGTCTAACTATTCTCTAAACACCCCCACTTAGTTCCTATATATTGTCAGTATTCCTAGGTGTGGAACTAACTCCCAAACGTCATTAGCAACGAACTGATTTAATTCTTGTTGCATAGCGACTATCCAACTATCATTCGTTAAGGCTACATTCACATTCTTAGGTTCTTTAGTTTCTATAAAACAAAAGAAAGTTCTTTAGTTTTGGGCTTGTGATCTAAGGGTTCTTTGGTTAAGGTTTCATATGACATTTTCTATGGATGGTTCATTGATTCCGTTAATATTGAATATTTCGTCAATTTCTAAAGTTTCATCACAATGTCATTTTTTTTGGTTTTTCTTTTCAGGTAACTTAAATGCTTTCTTCTTCATCTAAGTCATAATCCACCAGGGTGACGTCTTTTGAGGGTAGAGGAGTTTCATAGAATGTCACGTTTAGTGGTTCTTTGGCTTTCCTCGTGTGTTTATTTAGGATGAGGTAGGCTTTACTATTTTTGAGAGTAGCCTAAAAATGATAAATTTGTTACTGACTTTGGGTCAAACTTTGTAAGGTAGTCTTTAGTGTTTAAAATGAAGCACTTTCTTCCAAACACTCTAAGGTAATCTTGAGTAGGTTTTCTACCTCTTAAGAGTTCATAAGGTGTTTTTCCTAAGATGACTCTAATTAGGATTCGGTTGAGAATGTATGTTGAAGTGTCTACTGCGTTACACCAAAACTTTTGTGGTAACGATTGCTCATTCAACATAGTCCTACTCATTTTTTGAAGTGTCCTATTTTTTTCTTTCAACCACGTCATTTGATTGAGGAGTGCGTGGTTGGAAGTTATGAGTAATACCATTGATTTACAAAACTCGCATAAATAGCACCTCATTATCAAATTCCTACCGTGGTCGGTTATATTGACACCATTGTACTCCAATTGGTTTTGATTTTTCTTAACTAAATATTTTGAATTGATAGAAGCTTCGTTTTATCCTTAAGGAATTCTAGTCCAAGTTATAACTAGGGATAAATAAATATGTAAGGGGGGGTCAATACTTATGACTAATGTGTAGCGTTTCCTTTGTAACTCCGTACGGCGGATGGACCAAAGAGATCCATATTAAGGAATTCTAAGCATCTAGTCGTTGAGACTATATTCTTAGCCTTATGACTAGCGTGAGCTTGATTTCCAATTTTGCAAGCATCACAGAAATGTTGATCAATATAAGCTTAGGTAAGTTTCTAACTAATTCCTTAGATGCTAACGATTGAATGAGATGCATATTTGCGTGACCTAATCTCCTATGCCACAACGTGGAGTTTTCATCAATCGTTGCTAGACAAATTTTGTCTTTAGGCTTATTTCCTAATTTCATCACATATAAGCCTTTCTTCCTAATACCTCTACCTATGACCTTACCATCCTTAGTAATTTCACTATCATGTTTAAAAAAAGTTACTCAACACTTATTATCACATATTTTTCCTCTTACTAACAAGTAAACTTAAGGTTATCTATTATGCTCTACATTATCTATTTTGAGAGAGTCATTCGAAATCGTACCTTTTCCAATGATGTTACCGCGAAGATTACTACTAAAAATAACATTACCTCCGTTGTATGCCTTGTAGCTTGAGAAGAGCTTTCGGTTACCCGTCATGTGTTTGGAGCATCCACTATTCTTTATCCACTCATCAGGTTCCAAGTCGACTCCAAGGCAAATCTCACTTGATGCTTGAGCTACTAGACACGTTTTGTTATTGACTTTCTCATCATCTTCTTCACCGCTATCACTCCAAGAACCTCTGACAAATGCTTTTTAGTTCTTGTCTTTCGGTGGTTTTGGACATTCTCCAATAAGATGATTCGGGTCGCCGAATCTAAAGCATTTTCTATCACTTTTACCATTTTTGTCGTCTCGGCTTCTTTGAGAAGTCTTTTTGTCATTCCGAGGTTGTCTCACGAATCTACATCTTCTCTTGAAGAAATTCTTGAAGTCTCTTACCGCTATGGCGTATTCTTCGTCTACACTTTCGGAAGTCGAACACTCTTAATCACTATATTCTTTCTTAGCATTTAAAGCAAGATATTTCCTTTCAACTTTTACTTTGACTATTTCGGAATCTTTCTTGATGATCATTTCATGAACTTTGAGGTTCTCGATAAGTTCATCAAGAGATAGTGATGTTAAGTCTTTCGACTCTTTAATTTTCGTCTGACCTTTGCTCTCCAATTTAGATGTAGAGCCTAGAATTTTCTAACTTGTTCTTGCTAGAATAACCTCATCAAGAGCTTTTAGACTAGTAATAATAGTATTAATCTAGCAAAAACCCTATCTATAGATTCGTTTCAGAAATGTCGAATTGTTTTATTGTTGAAACAAAGGTCGATTCTTATTATCTTTGACTTGGACTATTACCCTTGGTGGGTGATTAACAATGTTTTCCAAATTTCTTTTGCCGTGTTCACATGAAAATCTTTCATTTCTTTTTTAGGAAAAAACATTAAGATAATCATTTTAGCTTCATTTTTTTTCGCAAAGTTTCTTTTATGGATAATCAATTGTTTTTTGAAAGGGATAACCTCATCTAATTTGGTTTTCGGATTTTGTTCAATAGGTTGAAAATCACTGTTGGTAATAACATGCCAAAGATCTAGATATTTTGATTTAACATATGTCTAGAATCTATTTTTCCAATAAATAAAACTATGTACTTTTCAAAAAGTGGTGGTCTTTGCATAGATTGCCCTTCTAGATATTTGTCGGAATCCATAGATCGATCCAAGCTTTAAAATACAGTATATTTTAAAAATCTTGAGTGACCTTGGCTCCTGATACCAATTGTGGAAACTAGAAGGGGGGGGGGGTTGAATAGTTTACAGGTTCGTTTTCGTTTTAAAACTTTGCTTTCAAAATACTTAGATTCGAGTAGTATGTTTAACCAACCAACAATATGAATCAACCAAGTAAATATCTAAACTAATAGTAAATAACAATCACAACAATATAAAGAGATGAGAGAAGGAACAATCAAACCAAGACACCAAGATTTATAGTGGTTCGGCTACGAAGCTCTTCTTCGCCCTACTCCACTCCTCGAGTATCCTACTCGAGATTTCACTATGTCAACAAGCTCCCTTCAGGCGGAGAAAACCGTTTACACGTCGCTTACGTTATTTTCCGACACTAAGCTAAATGTCGAGTCCTAATCTTAGCTAGAACCAATCTACCACTTCACAATCACTACACGATCACTAGATCTACACTATCGGATTTACACAATATCCGAATCACACAAATACACAAGATAATTACAATAGAGATTTGGTACTTAGAAGAAAAGAGGAGAGATCACTAATCAACACTTCGTTTCTTGGCGAATACGAGTGTTCTTCTCTTGCCTCTTGATAAGAGGGGAATAGATGAAGAAGAGATTAGATCACTTGAAACAAGATCAAGAGATGTTAGTGATCAAGATATTTAGTGAGAGAAAGAAGGTTTTTAAAGAGAGAAAGAAGTGTGAGAAAATTCGTGGAAAGAGGTCTGATTTTCTACAAGGAATGAAGCAGTATTTATAGGCAGGAAAATACAACGGTCACTAGCTGTGGTCCTGGCGGTCCCAGATATATCTAGGGGCTGTCAGGCCTATAAGGGGGCCGCCCAGTAGACTACGCTCTTTTTTTTGTCTTTTTGTGGTGAATGTTGTATCCGGTATAAAAGCTTCCGTTTTGGGAAGAAAATTTGAATTTCAAATTTTAAGTTTTTAATAAAACTTTCCTTTTAAATAGAAAATCTTTTGTATAATTAATTTTGTGAAATTCCTTTGTAAAAATGTAATGGATAAGAGAAAAATATTTTCTTGATCACTAATTATGCTTAATGATTTGTTTGTTCATACTTAAGTGATTTACTAATCTAGAAATGGAATTTTACGATTAATAATTTCATAAACGATTAATTGTATCGTAAAACGTTTTTACTTTTTGTTATTATCAAAACGTTGAGAGGTCGAAAAATATAAATAACGTTTTTAGACATTATTTGTATTAACAAAATTTATAAAGAAAAAAAGAGTTCAAAAAGTTATAACATTATGAAAATGAAACTCACATGTGTATAAGATAATAATTCATCTAATCAGTGATTCATGATTATTACTAACTTTTTAGTCTAAAAATTTATATATTTTACGTTTGATGTGACATTTTTTTTTTTTACTGTGGCAATAACAGTAAAATAACGGCGATCCTTTATATAGGGCAAGTTGTTACTGACACAACGATCCGATGAGGAACACGTGTCCCCCACTTGTCCTAATCGTGTGGTAGGGGTACAACCTATGAGCTGTGTTCTAGCTACCCTCTCACGAATTACGAAGCGGCTTCTTGCAATTTAAATTGACTGGATTCATTGTTTTGGGCGGGACAATTTCTTGATTCTTCCTCGATACGCATCTAGGAATTTTGCCACACCTATTTGTAGTCTAGCATCCGCGGTCTTACCAAGCGCATACTAGACTGGGGGGACATGATGACGTATAGTCTAACATCGGGTCATGAACCCGACCCACGAATACTATTTATACCTGGACCCATGACGAATGGGCCATAGCGACACCAATACAGACTTCCAAGGCCCAAACGATACTGCCTACGGGGAAGCCCATAACATATGGGCTATCACGACAAGGATTTAGGCCCATGAGGTCCAACTGGCGCACACGCGCGCAGGTATTTATAACATCCGTTACGAACGAGTTATGATCAGGAGAGGGGCCCACTAGTTATTAAAATAAACGGTGGGGCCTCTTGGTTATTCACCTAATTAATGGGACGAAGCCCATTAGGGTTTGGTTAGAATATAAGGGGCACCTAGGCTCTCATCCAAGGTACGCTCTCATAACCCCAACTTTCTACTAAAACCCTAGGACCGATTACTTACTCTCACGCCGGAGGATAATCGTGGGAGACAATCCCACGGTAAGCCTAACGGTGCTTTGTTTCCTTAGTGCGCAGGTCTCATACATCAAGACTCAATTGGTACAGGAACTGGAGCCTAATAGATCCGTATTACCCTTAATCCGGATCTAATCAAGGATCGCCCAACTTTTGTATCAACACCAGCTATATTCTGTCCATGCCATTGTATTTATTGTCCTTTCTACCGATTAGTCAAACAAGGAGGAAAAACAAAAGTGTTTTTATGGTTTCGGTTGTATATTGTACCGGTTTTTATGGAAAAATAAAAATACTAAGGTTTAAGAGTTACCGACTTTCGAAATTGATTTTTGCTTTTCATGAGAACACGAAACATAGTTTATTCGTGGTCCCACGGATGGCGTCAACTTGTTGAAGCATAATTTGGTCGGACCCGTCTTGACGACTCTTCTGGTGTCGTTCGCCGTCTTCCCGAGCCTTGAATAGTGCTACACACAAAGAAGAACCGGTTAGAAGGGGACCCGAGGCCGGAGCCTCGGGATCCACCCTCCGACGGTCAAGTCAGAATGATATAAGTATATAGTAAAGATGTGGTAGAGAATAACTCGTCGAGGTAGGATGATCCTACCCCTGTATATATAGTGTATGGATTATGGTACGTATGTGGGCCACCCTTTTATCGGGTTCGGCCCATTGGGTCCGGCCCATTCCGAACTATACGCCAACATGTCCCTCAGTCTAGTATGATATGGTTCTTGATCATGTTATGCTAGACTTATGTTATACGTCCTCAGCAAGTAAGCCCATAATAGTATAAGTGGGTCAGGTCGGTTCACACTATATGTCATCAAATATGTTTTTTTCTTCTTCTTATTATTATAGGCAGGGACGGATCTATTTGTTAAATATGGGGGGCACTACTCGTCGAAAAAGTTAAAAATTTAATGTAATTTTAACCTTTTTTCGAAAGTGACTCCCACTCGAGATTCAAATTGCCCCCCACTCACGTATTAAAACCCAAATTCAACACTTTAAAATCTTATAAATCCTTATCTCTAACTAAAAATACTTGATTTATCATTTCGATCTTAGTTTTTTCTTTCACATTTTGTTGCCATTGCCCAAAAAAAATTTTTTTTATCTCCCACAAACGATATTCCTGAGTCCGTCACTGATTATAAGGCAGTTCCATCGTATATACAACTAGCTACTGGTTGACGGACCATGTAACGGGGCTAGCAACAATAATGCACACAGATAAGTTAGTTAACGTACTTGTACTAGTGTGGCAAAATATTGAGATCTCAAGTATACTCGTAAAGGGTCAAATTTATTCAAATCAAAATATTTTAAAATTTTAATATTGGCTTCTTACAACACTTTTTTTTGTCAGTTTTTTTATGTTAATAAATGATCAATGTATTAAATATTATTTAAAAAGAGTAAAAACCAAATTGTAACTGTTTATATAATTCAAGTGATCTGGAAGTTTAGGTCTTTCGTCCATTATCCACCTGTTTAATTGGTTCAACCATTCAACTGTTAGTTAAGTTTTCACATTTGATCTGTTCGAGATAAAATATAGCACAAATCAATCTATATCTGCGCAAATGAGCTGAGATTGTCGCATGTGTATCCCAGCATAGCATCCGGGTTAAAGTTGCTATTGGTTTTGTTTTGAGCTTGATGTTGTAGTTTAAGTCAATGTATTCTATTTCTGTCGTGAATGAAATGGCTCTCAAATGAACCATCTCAATTATCTCATACAAAATGTACGAGAGAAAAAGAATTTCTTGATAACCCATTACAACATTTGTTCAGGACTAATGATGCTGATTCTTTCACGTTGAAAAACGTTGACAACCTCCGTTGAATTGGTATCCCGACCGATATTATAAACCCTGAAATCTTAGTTCCCGGCCTTTGTAAGGAACCCATCATAGTTGTATGTTTAAAATTTAGTCCGGTTGATATGAAAGTCAAGTGTTTTCTTTCTAGTGATCTTTTGATATTTCCGACACCTGAATAGTCCATTTGACCTCAAAAGTCAAACTTAAGCCTTTTCTTAGGGAAGCCGATTCATTATGTTTCTATCAAGCTTAGTTATCAGCATAAATGAAGCCAGATTTCGATTTTTTTTTTGAAACGGCGATTTTATTAGAAACAAAAACTAGCAAGGAGCTAGATTACAAAACAATAATATAGGGGTTTTTGAGCCATTCGTTCCATCCGAACGAGGCTTTAGATCTATACTTACACCAATAAAAAGAACTAGCAATGACATTATCAATAAGCATCGACTTCGAAGGTTTTC
>BQNB010173142.1:0-13390 GCA_026074375.1 Tanacetum coccineum
ACTTGAAGCAGTCACATATTTAGCTTCTGTTGTGGAATTTGCAACCACTGTCTGTTTCTTGCACTACCATGGTATTAATCTACTTCTAAGGAATTGACAACCTCCTATTGTCGACTTCCTATCCAAGCTTTCTCTAGCATAATCACTATCAGTGTATGCTACCAAATCAAAAGGAGAATCTTTTGGATAACAAAGGCCCAATTTTGGTTGACCTTTTAAGTACCTAAAGATCCTTGTTACAACATATAGATGTGAAATCTTTGGGTTGACTTGGTATCTTACATATGCACATACTGCAAACATAATATGAGGTCTTGAAGAAGTAAGATACATTAATGAACCAATCATTGATCTATATAAATGAACATCCACTTCTTTACCATCTTCATCCTTGAGCAAAAGCTTTTGAGTTTCCATAGGTGTGCTTGTTGTCTTGACATCAGTAAAATCAAATTTCTTCAAAATCTCAGTCACATACTTGTCTTGACTGATAAAAATCCCATCCTTCTTCTGCTTTACTTGCAGTCCTAAAAAGAATGTGAGTTCACCCATAGAACTCATCTGAAACTTCTTATGCATCATCTTCTCAAACTCAGTGCATAATGATTTCTTTGTAGAGCCAAAAATGATATCATCTAAATATAATTGAACTAAAAGAATATCACATTTGTCCTTTCTGATAAACAAAGTCTTGTCTATCTTTCCTCCTTAAAACCTATTGTCCAACAAATAAGTTGACAAGGTTTCATACCAAGCTCTGGGAGCTTGATGCAGTTCATAAAGTGCCTTTTCTACTTTGTATACTCTGTTAGAGAAGTCTGGATCTTCAAATCCTAGTGGTTGACAAACATAGACTTCCTCTTTAATCTTACCATACAGAAAAGCACTCTTGACATCCATCTGGTACACCACAAAGTCTTTAAATGAGGCATAGGGTAAGAATAATCTGATTGCTTCAATTCTGGCAACAGGGGCAAAGACCTCATCATAGTTTATTCCATCTTCTTGTGTGTATCCTTGTGTAACCAATCTTACTTTATTCTTTATCACAATATCTCTTTCATCCTTCTTGTTCCTGTAAACCCATTTAGTCCTAATAGCCCTTTTTCCATTTGGTAAATCCACCAGAGTCCAAACCTTTTGTAATTTAAATTGCATTCGCTCATCCTGCATAGCTTCTATCCAGCTTGGATCCTTTAATGCATAAATTACCTTTTTGGGTTCTTCTTGGGATAAAAAGCAAGCAAACAAGCAGTTTTGAAAGTATTTATGGTTTATTCTTTGCTGAACTGAACTAAACAAACCATGTTCTTCCAAATTCTTTGTCATTCTTCTTGTTTGAGGTGCTGAATGCAAGTCTCTAATAATTTGTTCAACTGGATAACCTTTATGTATTCTTGTAGTTGGAATAGGACTGACAGGCATAAATGCATCTAAATTGTTCATGTCAGCCTATGCACCAACATCTTCATCATCATTTGAATAAACAATATCTTCCAATTCAGACATATTTGGATCATCTGGAAGTTTAATGCTTGATTTTGGATCAACAGCATTAACTTCTATGCCAGCAGCATTAACAGTTAGACTAACAGTATTAATAGTGTTAGTGTTGTTAACCCTAGTAGTATTAACATTGTTAGTGTTGCTAACATTGTTATCTTTCTCTTGATTAACTCTTGGCTCCTTTGTACTTGGAACCTCACTATCTTTATTCCCTAGATCTTCAGCATCCTTCTTTTCCTCCTCCTTTGATGGTTTGAATCCAGCATGAGGAGAACTCTTTGAATCTTGAGAGAATAGTAGATCAGCAGCCCACATTGGTAGTAGAATGTAATCTTTGTTAGGTACTGTCTCCATTCTAGCTTTACCTACATCATTACATGCTTTTGTACTTGCATTACTATTAGATTGATTCCTTGCAACAACTGGCTTATAGTTCATAGACTTTGTTAGTGCATTAATATCAAAAAGCCAATTTGGTCCACTTCCTGCAATATTAGGTGTATTCTCACTAAACTGAACATGCAGGTTCTCTTCAACTATCCTAGTTCTACTGTTGAATACTCTGAATGCTTTGCTATTGGTAGAGTATCCTACAAAGAACCATTCATCAGCCTTTCCATCAAATTTACCTAGGTGATCTATGGTATTAAGGATTGTAACAAGACACCCAAATGGTCTCATAAAGCTTAAGGCAAGTTTTCTACCTAGAAAAAGTTCATAAGGGGTCTTGTTTTGTGGCTTGATAACTAACAACCTATTTTGGACATAACAAGCAGTATTAACGGCTTCAGCCCAAAAAGTTGTTGGCAATTTTGAATCAGCTAGCATAGTCCTAACAACCTCTATTAGTGTCCTATTTTTCCTTTCTGCTACTCCATTTTGTTGTGGAGTCCTAGCAACACTAAATTCCCTCTTAATACCCTTCATTTCACAGAACTGATTCATGACCCTATTCTTGAATTCAGTCCCATTGTCACATCTAATCACTTTCACCTTAAGGTCTATTAGATTTTCTATGCCTGTTATAAATATTTTAAGGATTTCAAAAGTTTCATCCTTAGTGGCTAAAAAGAAAACCCGACTAAACCTACTAAAATCATATGTGATAACTAGGCAATACATCTTTTTCATTAAACTCTTTACAAATGTTGAGCCAAACAAATCCATGTGCAACATTTGTAATGGTTGGCTGATTGAACTGACTGTTTTGGTCTTACAAGAAGCTTTGTGTTGCTTTCCCTTATGACAAGCAACCCAGGTTTGATTAATTTCAAAAAAAATTAAAGGTAAACCTCTTACAAGGTTTCCCCTTACCAGTTTATTCATTGTTTTGAAATTTACATGTCCAAGCCTCCTATGCCAAAGATTAGATTCATCTGGTGTGGCTTTTGCAAAGAGACAAGTTAGAACTCCTTGAGGAATAACATTCTTTAAATCAACACTGTATATGTTATCCTTTCTAAGAACTTTAAGCAAAACATGACTTTCATCAGTTAACTTAAAATATGGAGACAGAACAACACATTCAGTATCAGTAAAAAGAACATTATTCTTCTTGTCACACATTTGTGAGACACTAAAGAGGTTAAACTTTAGTTCCTTTACAAAATACACATCTTCAAAATCCAATTTACCAGTTCTTATTTTACCTTTCCCAGTAATTTTCCCTCCTTTGGAATTACCTCCAAAGGCAACAAATCCTATATTAATTTCTTCATAATTTATAAGATAGGATCTGTTTCCTGTCATGTGCCTAGAGCATCCACTGTCAATCACTCCTTTATCCTTTAAATCTTGTTGTGGATTGCCCTGCACATAATGGTAGGAAAATTAGTTTCTTTTAGGGACCCAAGCCATTACTGACTTGGATCTGCCTTGTGCATCAATATAGTCAAATCTTTTAAAGGACATTGATGCACCATTGTTTCTGGAGACATGGTCTAAAACTTTTTGCTTTGGTCTCCAAATCCAACATGTTGAGGCCTTAACAGCATTTCCCTTGTTTCCATTAACAGCACTAAGAACTGCTTTTGGCCTAGCAGTATTAACCTTTGTTCCCTTAACAGTATTAACCTTTTTAGTGAAATTACTATTATTAGCTGTTGTTATTTTGTTAAAAGGCCTTTTAGCAGTTGAATATGCATTATTAATGACATTTTTCATGGGTCCTGCATTATTCACTATTGTTCTTGTTTGAACAGTATTAACTGGTTTAGCAGTATTAAGTGAAATTGGGCCAGACCTAGTTAAGACTGTTCTTGGAATCATGTACCTTTTTAGACTGGGGTGAATTAATTTAGAGAAATTCTGTTTGTTCACCTTTTGAGCATTGGTCCAAACTGGTTTTGCAAATCTTCCATTATTATACCAGTTATTGCAATCATTCTTCAAATGATCAAAACTACCACACACATGACAAGCTTTGCTGAACATCTCAAAATTACTCCCTAATTTTTAAGACATATGTTGGTTCCAGTTTCTCTTGTTTCCTCTAGGATTAGGTGTGTTTTGCTTATTTTTATCAACTGATATTTTCCTAAGAGATTTTACTTGCTCAGTAGACTTAACAAAGTTTATTTTAGTAAAACTAGGTTTATTAAACATCTCAGCTGTTTTAACCTTAGGCACATTTTCTTCATCACTATCAGATACCCATTCCTTAATAATTGGGGCTCCGTTTTCTTTCCTAGCAGTCTTAGGTTCATTAGTCTTAACAGTATGCTTTTCAATTATAGGCTCACTAACAGACTCATTAACATCAACAAAATCATCTAGACTAGGATAAACTAAATCAGATTTTGGAGGCATAAAATTCCCAGTATATAGAGGTGGGACAATAATATACCCTAATCCTGCTTTATACTTATCCATTATCTGACTGTTTAGAAGTTTACATAGGCTTTTTGATGAATTTTCAAATTTTTGTATTGTAAGTTGAACCTCATCTTTTTCTTTTGTAGCCAACTTTAACTTCCTTTTAAGCTCTGTAATATCTAAATCTCTTAGATAGATTTCAAGTTTTAAGAGTTTTATATCTTCCTCATATACAGACTCATTTTTCTTAAAGACTAACAGTCTAGCTTCTACAAATTCTAAACTAGTTTTATAAGAGACAACACTTATCCTAGTTGTTCTTAAGTCTTTAACTAATTGTTCATTGTGTTCTTTTAGATTTTTTAAACATTCTAAGCAAATGGAACAACCATTTAAGTGCAATAGATTACCTCAGTTTGTAGAAGAAACGGATACTAGTTGAAGAATAAGCCCATAAGACAAAATTGGTTGGACCTTCTTCTGGCTTGTGGATCAAATCCAATTATAGCTAAACCATCACACTAAGCACTAAAAGCATTTAAAGTAGATTCCTTCCTCAACAGCACCATCCTTCTGTTAAGGCTCCTGGTTCCTGCTGTCTTGATTCCTGGGTGCCCTGCACTCCCTTGCAAAGTGTCCTCTCTTGTGGCAGTTGAAACACTCCACCTTAGACTTGTCAAACCCAATTCTTTCTTTGTTGGCCATGTCCAGCTTCCTTCCAGTATTCTTCAGGAATCTTCTTGCCCTCATAGTCAACATAGCAATGTTCCACCTTAAGTCCATCTCTTCTAGATCTTCAGGATGGATTTGTTGTAAATCTTCATTATCAAGCTGTGGAGTAGTTGGTTGGCTAGCAAAGAAGGAATAAATCACAGCATCACTCAAATTTTTAATAGTTGTTGAGCTATCAGCAGCACCTTGAATGCTAGCAGTATTAACACCCTGAGCAGTATTAACTGCTCTAGTTGCACTGTTAGTGCTACTAGAGGACAGAAAGACTACATTGTGTGAGTTTGTAGCTGAGTTAGATGTACCCTTGATCTCTGATTCATAAGCCTTCAGGTTGTTAAAGAGGTCATCCAAAGTCAAAGTCTCAATCTCTGCTTTGTTCCTCCACACAATGGTATGCATAGTCCATTCTTGTGACAAGCTTCTCAAGAACTTCTGATTGATGTCTTCTTAAGGGATAACTTTACCATGCATCTCCAGTTAACTAATTAGCTTTTGAAGCCTTTCATAGGTTTGCTTAATCACTTCTGTGCTGGATGCAGCAAAGTTTTCATATTGTTGCTTCAGAAGATTTTTTTGAGTTTTCTTTGTAGTAGTATTACCTCCAAATCTGTTTTCAATAGCCTGCATCAGTGTCTTGGCATCCTTGTATGAGTTAAACTTTAATTGATGCTCATTAGGTAAGGCCATCAACAAAGTGCTTCTTGCCTTCAACTCTGCAATTCTTTGTGCCTTCTCTTCAACACTTATAGGAGGGATAGCATTCTCCTTACCATTAACAATTTTTGTTACTATAGGTGCATTACCATTTTCTATGATCTCCCATAGAGTGTAATCAATGCACTATAGGTACTGCTCCATCCTCATCTTCCAGAGATCATACTTACCAGTTTGGAGTATGGGTAGCTTGATGGTTTGAGTAGATTGAGAATCCATTGCTTCTTGAGAAAGTAGATCTTGTATGTAGTAAAGTTTCTTCTTATTTAAAGCTTCTCACAAGCTCTGATACCACTTGTTGATCCTAATAGAATAGATCTTGCTTAGCTTATATAAGACTAAGTTGTATTGAATAAATCCAAAACAACTATGATAGAAACTTTGATTGTGAATATCAAAGACTATGCGGAATCTAGTCAATGATACTAAAAAGAATTTCAATGAAACAATAATGAGTAAGATCAATAAAAACAGTTTACCAAACTTTCAGCCTTAATATAATACGAACACTCTTAATAGTGTTAGGGTTTACAAAACCTTGAAGCTACAAATAGATTGATAGAACAATGAAAAGATATCAATCTCTATGCCCTAGGACCTCCTTTTATACACCAAGAAGTCCTAAATGGCTTACAATATTTTCCTAAGTTATCATGATCTTCTAAACAAATAACTTATACGTATCTTTTACAAAAATATCTCATACATATCACATAAGCAATCTTTATCTTCAATCAATCTTTATCCATTAGCAGTTGTAACTCTATCAGCAGTTGTAACTTTGTACCAGCAACATTAACTCTGAACATAACTGCATAACTTATACACCAGCGGCAATTAACTATTAAAAGATTAGTAACTACTTAGTATATTTTCTTCAATCTCCACTAACAGGTACTAACTTTACTCTAGTAGTACTAACTTTACTCTAACAGTACTAACATATACTAGCAGTTCTAAGTTACACTAGCAGTACTAAGTTTATACTGACAATAGTAAGTAACCCAAACCTTTCTTCTTGAGCAGCACTAACTTTGATAAAAGCAGCAGTAATTCCAAACAGCCTTATGAAGCTTTTAATCCTAACAATTTATATATTCACAAGATTATTATGTACGAGGTTTGACCTGAATGATGAGAACATCATATGATAGAATCATATGATTCTTTGTAGCAGCCGTAGGTCTTCCCCGTAGTCTCTCTTAATAAGTTGTCTTAGCTTCCCTCTAAATCAGCAATCCTTTCTTAAGTAGATTCAAAACTTTTTTGCAAGCCGCCTTAAGTAGTCTTGATGTAAAAAGCCCAAATATCCAAAGTACACAATTAATTCAAAACCATAACACTAAAGTTAATTAAGTCACAGATGTCCGTATTTCTCCTTACATGATAGTGATGATATAAATTGAAACTCCAAAGTCAACCAAGTCTCGGATGTCACAATTATTCCCTTTAAGTAGCCAAAATGATAACACCTAAGTCAACTAAGTCCCAAATGTACTTATTTCTTTTTGCAGAATACTGACTAACTTAAGGAACCATCATACTTATCAAACCTATAAATACCTTTTTTGTTAACTAATTCTACTCCCTTTAAAAAATAAGCTTAGTGATTAACCGTTTGAGGAAGCATTTCTTGAATCAGTAACCAATCTTCTCACGCTTAGAATAAATCTTATTACAACACTTCCCCCTAGTATCTTAAATGATGCATACTTGAAATCGTGTTCAAAGAATTAATAATCTTAAATCTATTCCGTGAGAATCAACTTTAAGGCATTTAAAACTATGAAAGTATTTCCAAGCAATCCTAAGTCTTTTACAAACTATGAGGTGTTGGCAATATTGATCGTCTGTAGTTTAAAGCCTGAATTCACTAAGTCTCAAAGTGCAAATAAGTCCCTAAAGTTTGAAACAAATGACATCTAAAGCTCTTGTAGTTAATATAAATTAACTCCCCTTGAAATTGTTATCTGTCATTATCAAAAACATTATCCGTTTATTCCTTGACTTATTTTGAAAGACTGTTTTAAAAGATCATTTGATGACACTATCTCTCCCTCAAATAATGACCCGTTTTCTATTTAAAGAGATGTTGTCATTGTTTGAGTGGTCGGATTGTCTTTGAAAATCTTTTTGTGATTACTGAAAACACTGCTTCATTGTGAAGACAACTTTTTATCAATAAAAATAAGATTTCTTTTATTTTGACACATAAGCGCACTGACACGTACACTTATGGAATATAGGAAGCACGGGTTATGATGCAAAGTAATCACAAGCCTTTGCATAGTCATAAAGTAGACCATGCTTGAGAATAAATTCCCGCTATGAGGTCAAGTTTTCTTTTTGAAATACTTGCCTTTAAGATGATGACCTGGTTGCTATCTGAAATAATAGCAAGCCATATTTGGCATGTTTTAAAAACTTTTAAACTTCTGCTCGAACTTCATTTACAGCCTCGTATCATTGTTAAATGACATTTCTAAGACCGTAAATGTTATCGATTTTCAAAAGACATGCCATTATTACTTCTTTTTATGTTTTTCTCATTTTTTAATTTTTTCTTTGGTTTTAAAGATTTTATATTTTTGTATTTTGTTTTTATAAAGGTTTTCTGAAAATGAAAAATCTTTTTGGTTTTTCTGATTTTTGATATATATACATATTATATACATGATATTTGAATAGGTACCACCACTATTCTTCAGCTTCATCTGCCAATTGTTTCAGGGTGTCCGACGTAAAACTTCGCATTCTGAGTTTGTTGATAAGAAATTCAATTCTTTCTTTGCCAAGGGCTTTAGTTAAGATGTCCGCTAGCTGATACTTCGTATTGACAAAGTAAAGCTCTACTACTCTGTTTTTAACTTGCTCTTTTATGAAGTGGAATCTGATGTCAATATGTTTTGATCGAGAATGTTGAACATTGTTACAGCATAAGGCAATAGCACTTTTGTTATTACACTACATTGGAATTTTATTGAATCCAAGTCCATAGTCGGTAAGCTGTGATCTCATCCAAAGGACTTGAGCACAACAGCCAGACAAGGCTATATATTCAGCTTCTGTACTGGATATCGCAACTCTTTTCTGCCTTTTTGATGATCAGATAACAAGTCTGTCTCCCAATAATTGCATACTTCCAGATGTACTTCATCTAGTATCTTGGCAACCAACATGATCAGGGTTTGCATAAGCTATTAGAGCAATAGAAGAATATTTTGGGTACCAGAGTCCCCTATTAACGGTTCCTCTTAGGTATTTAAAGATTCTTTTTACAGCATGTAAGTGCTTTTAGGTAGGCTTTGCCTGATACCGGGCACACATGCATACAATAAATGTTAGGTCTGGTCTACTGGCTGTAAGATACATAAGGGTGTCAATCATTCCACGATAGTGTGTAGGGTCAACAGCTTTCCCTTGTAGATCTTCATCCAGTTTGAATTTGTCCACCATGGGAGTATCCACGGGGTCATTAGATTCCATACTATATTTTTTCAAAGATTCTAGAGCATATTTAGACTGGTTTAAAAATATGCCTCTGGGACTTTATGAAATCTGTAGTCCTAGAAAAAATTATATTTTGCCCATCATCGACATCTTAAACTTTGAACACATTATTTTTGAAAATTGGTCATATAGTTCAGGTGTAGTAGACGCAAAGATTATATCATCAACATAGATTTGTACCAGGAGAATGTCTTTGCCTTGTCTTCTGATGAACAATATGGGATGTATGGTTCCTTTAGAGAATTCATGAGAGAGTAGAAACTTCGACAATAGATCGTACCACGTGCAAGGAGCTTGTTTCAACCCATAGAGAGCTTTCTTTAGCCTGTACACATGATTAGGATTGTATTGATCCACAAACTCGTCCGGTTGGCTGACATAAACTTCTTCGCGCAAAATGCCGTTCAAGAATGCCGTCTTAACATCCATTTGGTAGACGATCATATTCATGTGAGCAACATATGCGAGGAAAATTCGAATAGCATCAAGTCTAACTACTGGAGCAAAGGATTACTCAAAATCAATTCACTCTTCTTGACGGTAACCACGAGCAACCAAACGAGCCTTGTTCTTTAGAATTCCTCATATTTCATCAAGTTTCACCTTGTAGATCCATTTTAAAGTAATAACCATCACTTTATCTGGACAAGGAACGAGTTCCCAGACTTTAAGACGTTTAAATTCATTAAGCTCCTCTTGTATTGCTTCAATCCAACATGCTTGGGTTAATGCGTCTTTATAGTTCTTTAGTTCAACTGATGTGAGAAATGCATCATAGTAACAAAATAAGGCTTGTTCATGGAGTTGGAGTCTTGTTGAAACAGGTCTTTCAAGTTCACTGATGATGTTGTCTAAAGGATGATCCTTGGTCCATTTGGTAACGTGTTCTAAGTTAGGAGCAGCAGTGTGCACAACAGTGGGAATAATGTCCAAAGAAGAAGATGCTTTAGAGTCGTTTTCTGGAATTAGAATGCCAAAGAATGGATCGTTATTCATGTGTGCAACATATAAGTCATGATTCTCTTCTTCAACATTGTTAGAAATGACCAGAGATTGAGTTTCGAGTGTTGTTTGTGAGTTACTAGGTGATGGTGCATCTTGGTCAACAGTTTGAGGAAGGTGAACCGGTTGATGTAGTGGGTTCTAAACCTACTACTTCAGCAATTAGAGCAATGACTTTAGGGGCTGGGCAATCAATACTTGATGGAGGGTTGAGTAATTCATCAAACAATAGTTGAAACAAAAGATCCTAATCAGTTCTTGAAGGTGGTACAAACGGTGTTGAAGGAAGAGGGTTTGGCACGAGTCCTGAACTGATTGTTGCAGGAGTCATTTCATGAAGTGCGGGTTCTAAACTGCTGTGTTCAGAAGCCATCAATGATAGCACATCATAATCTACATGAATTGTTTCGATGATTCATCTGGTACGTTAGTTGTAAATTCGAAATGCTTCTTTGTGGGTGCATAGCCAATGAAAATACCAATATCAGCTTTCAGTTGTAACTTTCCTAAGTTCTCGTTATCATTTGTCAAATAACAAAGTGCACCAAATACGTAGAAAATGGTAAGTTAGGAAGTTTGCCATGTAAAAGCTCATATGGTGTTTTGCCATGATGAAGACGTTTGATGGAACGATTTTGGGTATAACATGCGGTAGCAACTGCTTCTGCCCATAAAAATAACGTAGCTTTTGCATAAATTAACATTGTGCGGACAACTTCAATTAGCGTACGATTACGTCTTTCAACGACACCATTTTGTTGTGGAGAGCGAGCAACAGATGTTTCATGAGAGATGCCAACCTTCTCATAATATTCACGCAAAGTTTGATTAACAAACTTATTTCTATTATCTGTTCTGATTCGATGGACAGGTGCTTTAAGCCGCACTTGGATCATCTTGAGAAACTTGATTATGAAATCTGGAGCTTCATCTTTTGATCTTGAGCATTGTACCCATGTAAATCAAGAGTAATCATCGACAATGACGAGGATGTACTTTTTTCCATTAACACTTGCGACACGTATTGGTCTATAAAGATCCATGTGCAAGAGATATAGTTTTTCTTGGTTCGTGTCTTCAGATTTAGGTTTGTGGGGTTTCTTCTTGCTTTTGCCCATTGCACACGCAGGACACAGATGGTCTTTTTAAAATTTTATCTTAGGGATACCTCGAATAAGACCGTGTCTAGATAAATGGTTGATTGTACCAAAGTTCAAATGAGACACACGTCGATGCCATAGCTATGACTTAGTCTTTGAGGCCTTTGACAAGAGACATATAGGAGAGGACGCCATCATATCTCCAAGAGACAGTGTATACAGATTGTTGCCTCGAGATCCAGTCAATAGACCAACACCTTCTAGATTATGAATGAAGCAGGTGTGTTAACGAAAAGCAACTTCAAGGTTCGAATCACAGAATTTCCCAACGGATAATAAGTTGTATCCAAGTCCTTCTACATAGTAAACCCTAGATATCATAACATTCCTAATATGATAATCACCATATTCCAATATCTTTGCCACATGATCATTTCCGAATTTGACAGTACCTAAAAATTTATTGACGAAATTGGTGAGCTGAGAGCGATCTCTGGTCATATGCTTGGAGCAACCGAAGTCCAAATACCAGAGAACAATTTGGACGATCTGCATTCATCAAGAGAGGAAGATGGAACATCGGAAACTATGGATCCCCAAGACTTACTGGGTTCCTTTTTGTTAGCAGATATAGATTTAACAATCTTAGGTTTGCTAACGGGAACATTAGTTATAGATTTCCTAGGTTTCCTTGAGTAAACCAATGTTACTACAAGCTTGGGTGTATCACTTTCTAGAGCAGTTGGTATCCTAAGGGGCACTTCAGCAGTTATGGTTATCCTAGTTAAAGGGCACGCATTTCCTACTATAGTGAAGGTCTGACCAGTAGGTCTCCAAGTGTATCTAATATTTGTGAACACTTTTCCTGTTGGTTTCTAAACTTTTCTCTTTGAACTTTTCTTAACAGATTTAGATTTAGTACGAGCATTCACATCATTGATAAAATCAAGAACACATAAATCATGATTATCAGAAAGCATGCAACCATTACACTTAACACATAAAGATTCAGAATTCGCATTAAGCTTGGAATGCTGCACATTTGCATTTCCTTTAGGTTCAACAAAGCAATTCTTATTTCTCAAACTAGATTTAACTGTCCTAGGGTGGGCTTCTACTTTATTCTTCTGAGTACTACTTGGTGTTCGCTGAATCTTATCTTTCTTTGTATTGCCTGAAGGCTGTGATCTGCTAGTACTAGTAGACGGTGTTACTCCTGTAGAAGACAACATAGGTTTGTTAGAAACTAAGTTCAATGAAGAAGCTGTTTTTGTGTTTGTGTTTCCTAAGGATGTGACAGGCTCAGTGAATCTAACTCTTTTGTCCTTGTTCTTTGGGGTCACAACCACTAATTTTCACATGAATTGTTGATGCTAGGACAGGTTTGTCCAACTATTATAAGCAACTCCTAAATTTGTTTGGTATACTTACAAGCAGAGTCTAAGGATTTATTTAGAGGATTTAGTGATTTTCCTTGTTCCACTATTTCCCTAAGAATCGCAGCTTCTTCCTGAGTGTGCTTAAGGTAGTCAAAGTGAGCTGACCTATTGTTCAACAATCTAGGGTTTAAGTATTCCACATCAATCTTAATCATTTATGGATCAATAGTGTGTTTGCTAACAACATTATCATCTAAACCTTTGCCTTTAAGTTTCCTTAATTCATCTGTGAGAGCAGTAATGACCAAACCTTGTTCTTGAAGACTCACATTTAAATCAGAAATTTCTACATACTTTTGATTGACTTGATTAATTAACATGTCACATTGTTCTTTTGATCGAATACGTGCTGGTTTAATCGAGTCATAAAGTTGTTTATAAGTCTGTTTTAAATGTTCATTTTCAGCAACAAGTTTTGACACCCTATGATCCAATTCAATATTTATTGTTTCAATCTCTTCTATGTCCTTTTTGACCTTTTCCTTATTTATATCTTTACTGAAAGATTTAATTCTCTCTTTCAACTTTTTTATGACCGTGTCTTTCTCTTGGGACTGAGCTTTCAATTCATTT
>BQNB010173144.1:0-13390 GCA_026074375.1 Tanacetum coccineum
CATTAATCTGATTAGAAGTTGGTTTGTTTATTCAGTGCAATGATTACTTATCTCAAAGAGGCATATCATTCTTAAACTTAGGTGGACTTTTTCCTAAGACCTAGACACATTAAATCTGTCATAATTAAAGAATCCGCATAAAGCATCCTTATTACCTGATTATAATTTATCTTAGGGATTAAAGCAATAGTGATCTTGTTAAACCCTAGCTCATAGAGACTTTACCCACTTACTGCTTAATGGCAATTTATACACTAGTAGTCCACTTGTCTAACTATCCAATGGAATCAGAACATTATTTGTTGAACTGTCTAGATTCATCTACTAGTCAACATTGTTGATCCCAATGAACAGATCTTGAACTCCTTAGCTTGATGTAAGGTTTAGTATCCTTGGATAAATCTAAAGGCACTAAGACTAAAACTTTGAGTGTATGATATAAACTATGCGGAATCTAGTTTATATCACTAAGAAGAAAAAGTATGTCTGAGATACAGAAATACAACCAAAACAAGAAGCTTCAATATATTAATATGAACACTCTTTGACAATGTTAGGGTTTACAACCTTGAAGAATTGAGCAATCGAGATATAAACAAAATCAAACATTCAGATCTTCATAATAATGGGCTATACCCGAAGGTATCAGCCTTCAAACATCATAATTAATACAGCCGTAATTGTATTAGGCCAAGGTAAACTAACCGAGTGTTAACAAATAATACCAAAATTAAACGATTACAAAAGTATAAGAAATTACACGTTGTCTTCTATGGATTGGAATGCGTTGCAAGACATATTCTGCTATTTTTCTCCTCTAAAAATTAACTTTTGTGGTTTAGGTATCAAGAATATGATTTAGCACACTTAAAACTCGTTTTTGAGTTTTGTATTTATAGGGTCTGGAAGTCGGTTCGATACAGCATATTCAAGGGATTGGATACGGCGTATTAGAGTTTCTTGGAGTAGGGACCACGTTTGATATCTTCCAGAATATTTACATACTATATCTTTAAATACGGCGTATTGACTTCTTCTGGATACTGGCGTATTGATCTTCTTTCCTTTGTGGTCTTGGTGAGTGCAGGCACCGATACGCCGTATCTTCCTTGATGGATACGACTTATTGGTAGTCAGAAATAGTAAATCTTTAAAATATTCTTTCATTAAGCTCCAGAATGCGCGGCCCTTATGCGAATATTCACCAAGTACTACTCCGTAATTACATCAATTCTCAAATAAAAACGATTAAGTAAACAATTCTTGCAATAATATATAAAATGGGTTCAATTACATGGTATAAATGATGCTATAAAAAGAACTTATTTTGATGTCATTAGATACTAAAAATCGAATGATTTACTAAGAGTATAAGAGATTACAAGGTGTTTCCTATGGAATTAATAGCTTTGCTTGACCTCTTCTGCTCTTCTTGTCTTTTGAAAATCGACTTTTGTGGTTAAGGTATCAAAAATATGATCAAGCACACTGAAAACCCGTTTTTAGGTTTTCTATTTATATTGTCTGGAATTTGGTCGATACGGTGTATTGGTTGAGGTCAATACGGCATATCGGGGGTTTCTTGAAGTAGGGACCACGTTCGATATCTTCCAGAATCTTCATATACTATATCTTGAATACGGCGTATGGAAGTCTTCTGGATACGGCGTATTGAACTTTGTTCTTCGTGGTTTCTTGTGAAGTGCAGGCACAGATACGCCGTATCTTCCTTGATGGATACGGCGTATAGGATGTCAGAGACAGTTTCTTCATATTTCTTTGTTTAAGCTCCAGAATGCGTGCCTTTTAGCTAATCTTCACAAAGTACTCCATAATTACTGCAATTCTCAAATATAAACGATTAAGTAACAATTCTTGCAATAATTATACAAAATGGGTAATTTACATGGGATAAATGATGCTATAAAAGTAACGTTATTTGATGTCATCAAATATCCCCCCACTTGAATCCTACTTTTCCTCAAGTAGCCTTTAGAAATTTATGAAAATGTATCCCTAAGGATTTTTCCGTTTAAGCATTTATTCGATTAATTACTAGTACACAACCAACACCTTCACAAAATGAGGAAGAATCAAACAACTTAAATCACTCAACTAATCTATGTGGTAACATGTAACTAATTCGCTCAATTGCTCGGTCGCGATGAGTATTCTATCATAGGCTTAGCAAGGATACACATCTCTACCACTAAAGCTAAGGAGTAACAAGTTTATAGAGGTAAATTGGGTTTAAAAGGCTTATAAGGGTTTTGATCACTTTTTCTAATCTCTACCGATACCAATATTCCAGAAAAGGTGACAAAGACCATACATACACACCCATAACGATGGGATAGACACATATGACTGCATTCAAACCTTAACTCGAATAAGCTAAAGAATATGACTAGTAGTCTTTACCAAAAGTCATAAACCAGCAAGGGCGACAAACCACATATACACATCCATAACGATGGAATAGACATACATGATTGCATTCAATTCCCTCACTCGAGTAAAACCAAGGGTTAGGACAAAAAGTGATATAGGGTATGGAGTGACGGGATAGAGAAGGTGTTTTTAAACCATTTTCTGTGGCTTGCGCTTGGAATTCTATTCGTTTATGGGCAGCTGTGGTGGATTGGTATAAGGTTATTTGGTTCCCTCACTGCATTCCTAGACATGCTATCTACTTGTGGCTAGTTGTTAAGCAAAAGTTGAAGACTTAGGATAGGCTGCGGCAATGGAATGTCGATCCCGCTATCAACTTAAACCTGCTTAGATGCCCCCTGTGTAATTTGGTCCCTGACTCTTACTCTCACCTATTTTTTTGGGTGTTCTTTTTCTTCTTAGGTTTGGTCTCAGATTCGGCATCTTACAGATATGAGTGCTATTCCTCCTCGGATTGAAGATGCCCTTGCGTTTATAACTCCTATTTCTAAGGGTAATTCTGTCCTTAGAATTATATCGCGCATTGTGTTGGCTGTTGCAACATATTACCTATGGAATGAAAGAAATTCAAGGTTGTTTAAGAAGAGGGTCTCATTTGCAGAGCAGGTCTTTCATGCCATTTGCTATGCTAATATTCACCAACTACTCTATAATTACTGCAATTCTCAAATATAAACGATTAAGTAACAATTCTTTGAAATAATTATAAAAAATGGGTTAAATACACAGGATAAATGATGCTATAAAATAGACGTTATTTGATGTCATCAGCGAAGTTTTAAGTTAGACTTTTCTTCAGCTCTTCAGTCTGCCCTTATTACCAACCATGCTTCATCCATGTTGTGAAAGATCTCCTAGTAAGCGTGACATGCATCATCATTGGTTCTTGTTAATTCATCGTACTCATATTCCTTTATAGCAACATACTCTTCTTCTTGTCTAAATGAATACTTGATAATCTCAAACCTTCTAATCTTGTAAAACGGTAGTTCTTGAGTTGGATCATCAAACAATTCATATATTTCTTTATCTTCTTGTTCCTCCTCATCATGAGCATTGCTGTAGTAGTTCGAGTAAGTTCCGCGTATGTGATCCCTCCAATTAGTAAATGCAGAGCATTCATGATCGTTTACTTTCCACCAATAATCTTGAAGCTTTATCAACAATTCATAATCAAGTTCGTGAAAGTTTCTGAAACATGTTTTTAACCATGCGCAAAAATTTACAAACAAATAGACTAAGTCCAAACAAATAAGGTACAAGTTTCTAGATACTTTCCCGACCGTTACCATGATAAAGACTCAGAAATATATACACAAACGTCTTGATCATAGATCAACAAAAACAACCTTAGTTGGCGTTCCCGTAACGGTCAACTCCCAATCATCCCATACTATACATACTTTTACAAAATCAAGTGGCGATATCTACCACTTTATACAAAACTTTACATCGTTGATTTATAATCACGTATCAACGAATAATCGATCCTTCAAATAATACCATCGGTTTAAGCTTTAACGAACCGACTATCTCCAAAATTTTCCTCCTCTTTTTTGCAGCGATTTTCTAATTTTTTTGATTTTTTTAAACAATACACTACGAATCTCGGTGTAATTTCACCATCTTCACGATCATAATAGCTCCGGATAATTTCTTCCATAATTCTTCATTCTTCGGACATACCAATAATTGTGATGGTAGTAAAAATACATGAGTTTAACTACTTTTACATTCCCAATTGCAATGTGCAATTTCCCAACCATACCAGAGATAGAAAATGACACAAGACACAGGAAATACATACTTTACACTAAAGCAACTAGCAACTGATAAATGGACTTAATCTAACAGGGTAGGCTAAGGTGTAAAGGTGTAACAAAACAAATAGTTGGTGAAAACAGGAATGGAACGGCTCAACAAGTTTTTCTAGGGGAATACTACTCTTAAAATTATAGTAAACAAAGGGTTTATACGGGGGTTAACTAACCGGTGTGGTTAGTTAATAACACAACATATATAGGCTTTTTGGGTGTAATCGCCAATTTAAACAAGTTACTCCATCTAAACCCATAATACTTATTATTGTGGTCTCGAATAGATATACCAAGCCAAGTTCTAAAGTCTACAACATCACCGGGACACTCATATTTTTGTGGGATTTAGGTAAATATTCAGAAACGGATAAGGCTGAATCCTCACAATATCTAATAAGGGTTATGTGTGCAGGTTATGTAACTAGTAATTTCACAAAAGTATGCTTGATTTTTTTTAAATTTATGCATTATTTAACCATATTAATGTGAAAAATAGGACAAGTAGCGTTCTAATTCCCATCCCCCCACTTAAATTATACAACGCCCTCGTTGTATAAAAATAACATTAAAAATAGGAAATAAAAGAATTAGAACGAGAAACTCCCCTGATATTTGCTCGGTATGATTCTCCATGTTGAGTTTATGAGCAAGAATGTGTGTTGTAAATGCGTCTGGATTCCAGCATGACTACAACACACATAAGATTCCAGATTATAGATACTCCACCAACGTTGTCGATTTCTTTCCGGCGAGGTCATGTGCAAAATATAAGAAAATTATGCAAACCTATCTTGTGTATTCTATGGTTAAATAAAAAAATAAAAACTAAAAACTATACAGGAAGTCGATACGTCGTATCCCAAAACCAGGATACTCCATCTTGAAACCTATAGAAAGTATCTTTATATGGGTCAGTCAGTCAAATACGCCGTATCATATAATGAATACGTTGTATAGACAGAACTTACAATAATGTTTTAAATGCAGAAAAATAAAAAACTGATAACGTCCAAACATTTAATACGCCGTATGGTATGGAGCGGATACACCGTATTGATGTCTGGGAAGACAGACTCGATAAAATAAATTAAAAACAGTCCGGGTTGTCTCCCGGGAAGCACTTTTCTTTACAGCGAAGTCTTTAAGTTAGACTTTTCTTCAGGCTCCTTTACACAGCCCTTGTCACCAACCATCCTTCGTCTATGTAAAGAAAGATCTCTTAGTAAGCGTGACATGCATCTTTATTGGTTCTTGACAAATCATCATACTCATATTCCTTTACAGCAATATACTCTTCTTCTTGTCTAAATGAATACTTGATCATGTCAAACCTTCTAACCTTGCAAACTGGCGGTTCTTGAGCGGGATTGTCAAACAAATCATATCGTCCCTCTTTATCCAGATTATCACTGTCGTTGCATGCTCTACCATTCCTCTCTTCAAGATAATAGTGTAACAACCCGAGTTTCAGGTCAACGCTTATACCGAGCTATGATAATTATTTTACTACGTAATTGATTTTTGTCGTTTATGCTATATAAGGTTTGGTGAAAATTTCCATTTATTAGGAAATTACAAGCCGTGATTGAGTTTCCATTTGTTTTTAGCGTCTAACAAAGTTAGAAAATTTTATATTTTGCTCAGAGAGCGTGATTATTTTATTTTTGTGTTTTATGGCTTTTCCCTAAGTTTTTTTGTAAAACCCGTGTCTAAGAATCGAGATTTACGTGATTTAACGTTATATTAAATGTTTTAAAATAAATTTAGTGGGGCGGAATAAAAATATTTACAAATGTGGTGACCCGAGTCTTTGGTCGGCTAAAATGACAAAACAAATAGCTTTGTACTAAAATTGAGGGACTAATATGGAAGGAGGGACTAATTGTGTTAAAGTTTCAAACTATATTCATATATAAACCAACATATACACACATTACATTTTTTAGAAAAAAATTATTGTCCTCCCTCTTCCTTTGAACACCACGACCGGCCACCACCTTCACACCACCACCATCTTTGATTTTCTGACATGCAATACAATCCGAATATATTTTCTTAATCCTTGTATCAAGACCTACACATCCCACTAAGAAAATCCCACATGCAATAAGTATTTTGAAAGTTAGAAATTGGGTTGAGTTCATGTGGTTTTGATCTAAAAGGGGTGTTTATAGTTGTTAGATAAGTGTTATTGAAAGTGGGTTTGATTGAAAAAGGTTTTGGTTTTGGTTGTTGGGTGTGCGTCCGAACTCAAACCAAAAGGGGAAGCCAAAACAAATTTTTGTTATAGCTTTGTGAGTGTTCTAGTTACATTCTTGTGTGATTAATTTGATGATATTGCGTGTTATATGATATATGCTATAGGATTCAAGTGCGAAAATATTAAAAGTATTTTTGATTATTGATTGAAGTTTGATGGTTTTAGTATATATAAATAGGCTAGTTAAACATGTTTTAATGGTTGGTTTAAGTCAAAAATGTCATTTTAAGGGGTTTTGTACTTGTCAAGTTTGACTAGAAAGTTTGACCGCCTCGTAGCGAGTCGAGAAAATTTTGAAAGTTATTTTTGATAATGAAAAGTGATAGAGTTCGCCTTTAGCTACGTTTCGCTAGGTGGCTCGTCGCGTAACTCTTAATAACGAACGTTTTACGGTCAAATTAAGATTGGTAATTTTTGGTGTAAAAAGTCAACTATGAAGTTTGACTTTTGAAAGTCAAACTTGCGTATACTTTTGAATATGGTTTATAATGAGCAAAGGGTTCGTAATGTTAGTTAATTAATGATGAAATATGAAGTTCGGATTATATTATCCTTACTTTCGACAACTTTCTAAAAATAGAAACTTTATGGTAAACGAAGCGTAACGCAATTGTAATTGTTGTACATTTGTGGGTGCGTCGAAGTAAAATGTTTTGCGTCGCACTTGGAGATTGTAGTATATGATTGTATATACGTAGTAGTTTATAATAATTATCATGTCAAGTACTGCAATTATATGAATTATTTTACTTTTAGTCACGTACCGCTATATATGTATTATATAGGTCGCGATTGAGAAGTGAAGTTAATTGCACTTGTTGAGTTGATTGAATTGGATTCTTTTGCTTAAGGTGAGTTCATAGCCTCGCATTTTAAATCTTTTGATTGTTTTATAAACCCGCGAGGGGGATACATGTTTGTTTTATAAATCGAACACATATGATTTTATGGTATGCCAGACCCACTTATGAGAATGTTTCCGCATAAGTAGCTATTGTCGAAGTCCCTTATTTTATGAACCATTAATTACCTTGCGAGGTGAATGCTAATGCATTAAATAGATATATTGGATTTGACAACCCCGTCCGGGGTCTGAATCCTTGTGAACACCCTTTCAAACAGATGTTTTGTATTTAGAAGTAGTAGGTATATGACAATAATACCTTGTTTTAGGGCAAATTGACATATTAAAAGATATATGTATTGTTAATGTTCGCTTTCATGAGCTTATTGCGTGAAAGAAAAGATATGTTATACATTGTACTCGTTGCAATGTTTTCTTGAGAACTAATTATGTGTTCAAAGATTATTGCTTATTGATTATTTTTAAACTCTATGAATTTCACTCAACAATTTTGTTGACGTTTTAAACATGTCTTATCCTAGGTAACCAAGGATAAAGGCAACGATGGCGTGGAGGTGTCGTGCGTGTGATGATTTGGTGAAAGACTACTTGTGTGTTCCTTGCCTTTCAAAAACAATGACATTAATTGTTTTTAAAACATGTTTTAATTGTAAACAATTGTCTTTTAAATTTTGTAGTAATTGTGGTTACGATTCCTGTGGGGACCTAAATGAATTTTCTCTGATTAAATAATGGAATACATGTTTGTAAAACATCTCATTTAGGTTATTTTCTATTATCTTGGTGTATTGTGCTATTTAGTAACACCTATTGTAATTTCCGCTGCGCAATCCAAAAATGAGGGTGTTACAGAGTGGTATCAAGAGCCTAAGGTTATAGAGAACTAGGTCGAGTTTTTGAAAACCTGAACTATAATGCTTCTACACGCACGCCAAGACTCCTTGTTGCCATTAGTTACATATAGAAAGAGAATGAATGTTTATGCATGTGTTGTATGCAAAAATTGTTATGTATTGATATATTTATGCATGTGTTGTATGCATAGATTGTTATGTGATTATATAATAATTATTATTATATATGTTTGGAGTATATTTAAGATATATATATATATTGAACGAGAATGCCTCAAATTGTAAATTTTTGTTTGTTGCGCATTTATGCAAACTTTTATTTTGGATAATAGTATTCTTATTGGAACACTATTGAATTAGTATTATATGATATTTTCTAAATCATCATGGCAAACGTAATTCCTCCCGATTATGTGGATGATTTACCCGTAGTTGAGCCGAATCAACCCGATGTTGTTCCTGTTATTCCTGAGCCTGTCTTAGTAGATGAAGACGAGGACCCGGAAGAGGAAGAATTTGAGGAAGAAGAAGAACCTCAAGAAGAAGATATGGATATAGATGACGAAGAAGATGAGAATGAGTCGGAGTTGACGTTTCTTTACTTCTTTACGAAGAGGCGTGATGGCCACTTAATAACCCACCCCCCACCAAGCCGCCTACATTCTGATTCAGAGCCTAAGATAGCATTGAGGTTTGACTACACGGTTGACCAGAGACGAGACCTGTTCCTGTAGTTCCATGAGGTAAGGATGAGCGTCTACTGCCAGCTTCCATAAAGAGGACAGTGATGGTCTGTTGTCTGGTCTCATGAGGAGGGACATTAACTCTCTTTTTGGTCGGATGACTTCTCTTTCAAGACGACTGTGTTGTCACGAGATGACGCATACATTGGTCAAAAAGAAGGGGAAAGCCAAGGATGAGTACTATGGTAAGCTAATTTTGGATTTAGGTAATGAAGTGCGATCTAGTGCGGAAGAAAGAATAGCTGCAATGGAGAATCTAGTTAGAAAGCTTGGTAATGCTGAAGAAAGAGCCGAGTTTAAGAAGTTAAGGAAGGAACAGGAAGAAGCAAGGTTTAGCAGCATACTTCTTCGTATGCAAAATGAACGAATCGAGAGAGATCTCTATTGGACTAGATTTCAAGCTTATGAGTTCTATCGTGAGATGATTCGTAGGGGATTTGTGTTTGAAGAAAGACCGAATGAGGCTATCGATGTTCCAGTTGAAGATGAGGATAGTCTATCATTTAAGCCTCGAGGGTCCCCTCGTGACTCTTAGTAGTTTAGTTTCATTAGTAATATCTTTATTGTGTAATCACTAAACTGAATCCTCAGTTAGTAGACTTGATGCTATTAGTTGTAACGATTTGTATCACTTTGTAACACAATGCAACTATGTATTAACTCTTCTGTGATGAATAATGAATGACTATGTTTTGATTACTACTTGATGTTGTGTGATTGTGGTTGTGATTGATTTGTCTTTATACCATGTTATGAGTATATCATATTATGAATGCTTATGAAGTTGGTTTTTGTGTGACATGACAGAATCATGCCTCCAAAGTCTTCACCTTTGACTCAAGCTGCCATTCGACGAATGATCAAAGAAAGTGTTGATGCCGCTATCACTGCTGAGCAGACAAGACATGCGAATGCTGTGAATAATGCTAGTGGATCTGGATAAACTAGGGGTCAAGTTACCGCACCTGTTGTTCGAGAATGCACTTTTGCTGGATTCGTGAAGTGTAACCCTGATAATTTCTGTGGTACCAGAGGAGATGTTGAGCTTAGGAGATGGTTTGAGAAAACAGAAATGACTTTTGGGATAAGTGGAACTCTAAAGTCGCAATTTTAGGACTAGATGTTGCTAACGAAATAGGGTGGACTGAGATGAAGAAATTAGTGACAGCGAAGTTTTGTCCTGCTGAAGAACTACAATGAATGGAAAAGGAGTTGTGGAACCTAAAGGTCAAGGAGTATAACATGGTGCCTTATACTCAAAGATTAAATGAGTTAGCTTTGATGTGTCCCAGAATGGTCGAGCTGGAAAGTATGAAAGTTAATGCTTACATCCGAGGATTGTCTGATAACATCAAGGATGAAGTTACTTCTTCTAAGCCTACCAATTTGAATGAAGCTATGTGTATGGCGCATAAGTTGATGGAACAAAAGTTGCAAGCTAGGAATGAAAGGATTCTTGAAGGAAATAAGCGAAAGTGGTAGAACTTTCAAAGTAGGAACAGTAGTGGTAAGAGCAACCACAAGGATAACGCACACCAATCTTCGCAGAATAATCAAAAGCAAGGGAACGCGCGAGCTATGACTACTGCTCCAAATGAGGGAAATGTGTCTTATGGATCACTTCCTATGTGTGAACGTTGTTTTACTCTTCATGTTGGCCAATGTACGATCAAGTGCTACAAGTGTGGAAAGATTGGGTATAAAGCGAGGTATTGCAAGGAAAAGAATGTTGCCATGGGTGCAAACGCTCAGCCTATTTGGACTTGTTATGATTGTGGTGGCAAGGTCATACGAGGAACCGATGCCCAAAGAAGGTCAATCAAGAGGAAGTTGTAGAAGCTTGTGGCTGAGCATATGCGATTAAGGATGCTGAGCCGCAAGGTCTGAATGTGGTTACGGGTACGTTTCTACTCAATAACTGTTATGCTTCTGTTTTATTTGATTAGGGTTCCGATAGAAGTTTTGTGGACACTAGATTTAGTTCCATGCTTGATATCGATCCGGTTAAAATAAATACCAGTTACGAGGTAGAGTTAGCCGATGGAAGGGTAGTTAGTACGAGCACTGTTCTAAAAGGTTGCATTTTGAATTTAGTGAACCATATTTTTGAAATCGATCTCATGCTAATTAAGCTTGGTATGTTCGATGTTATAATTGGTGTGGATTGGCTTGTCAAGCACGATGTCGTTATCGTTTGTGGTGAGAAGGTTGTCGTATGACCTTAACCAAAACATAACGTGACCAGTGCGAAAGTTGAACAAATGTATGATCCCGACCCTAAAGTCATATCTTGTATAAATCCTGTAAGTATATCGAAACCGCGGATTTGCATATGTTTTTGGCATACTGACTAGAGGATAAATCAAAGGAGAAGTGATTGGAAGACGTGCCTGTAATTCGGGACTTTCCTAAGGTGTTTCTTAATGAATTGCCAGGACTACCACCGTCGAGGCAAGTAGAATTTCGAATTGATTTGGTACTGGGGGTTGCACCTGTTGTACGTGCACCATATCGTTTGGCACCGTCTGAGATGAGAGAGTTGTCGGTACAACTGCAAAAGCTGTTAGAGAAAGGATTTATTCGTTCGAGTTCATCACCGTGGGGAGCACCAGTGTTGTTCGTGAAAAAGAAAGATGGGTCTTTTCGAATGTGTATTGATTACCGCGAATTGAACAAGTTGACTGTCAAGAATCGTTATCCTCTCCCGAGAATCGACAATTTATTTAATCAACTTCAAGGTTCGAGCGTATATTCTAAGATTGATCTGCGATCAAGATATCACTAGCTACGCATTAAAGAAGAGGACATTCCAATTACTGCATTTAGAACTCGGTATGGTCACTTTGAGTTCCAAGTGATGCCATTTGGACTGACAAATGCGCCTGCTGTGTTCATGGATTTGATGAACCGAGTATGCAAGCCATATCTTGATAAGTTCGTCATTGTGTTCATCAATGATATTTTGGTTTATTCCAAGGACAAAGAAGAGCATGGAAAGCATTTAAAGACTATTTTGGTGTTGCTTAGGAAGGAGAGATTGTATGCAAATTTTCCAAGTGTACTTTTTGGTGATTCGGTACAATTCCATGGTCACTGGTGATTGATCATAATGTGTTTACATGTTGAATTCCAATCACTCCAGATTGATGCAATAAGAATTGGGCAGCAAACCCGACGACTGCCAACAGAAGGTGAGCAATTTTCTTGGATGGGGCTGATACTATTAGAGGTTTATTGAAGGTTTTTCTCTGATTTCCAAGCCTCTGACTAAATTCACTCAGAAAGGTAAGAAGTATGAGTGAGGTAAGGGAGAAGAGGAAGCTTTTCAGACATTGAAGCAAAAGTTGTGTAGTACACCGATCTTAGTGTTGCCCGAAGGAACAAAAGATTTCGTGGTTTATTGCGATGCGTCACTTAAGGGTTATGGAGCCGTGTTGATGCAAAGGGAAAAGGTGATATCATATGCTTCCCGACAATTGAAAGTCCATGAAGAGAACTACACAACTCATGATTTGGAGTTGGGTGCCGTTATTTTTGCTCTTAGACTGTGGAGACACTATTTGTACGGGACAAAGTGTGTGGTTTTCACTGATCACAAAAGTCTCTAGTACATTCTCAATCATAAAGAGCCTAACATGAGACAACGTCGCTGGATTGAGTTGTTAGGAATTTGACAGTTACCCATCTGTCATCACATTCCTTTCCCAAACGTTGATTGTTGATGAGGTGTCATTTTATACACTTTTTCGGGGTCGTTTAACCCCTTAAATCGTGCATTTATGCCCAAAATAGATGCTTAATCGTTCCTTTTCAGGTATTCAGTATTTGGAAGGCATTTGGAGGAAATACACGTGACTTTGGCTCATTTGGAGAAGAAAGGACAAGACTACGGACCTACACCAACATCTCTAAAAAATTTCTATTCAGAAGCTAGAGACGGCGTCACAGATTACACGTGACGTCGTCACAACTCATACCAAGACGATGTCACAAGATCTCAAGACGGCGTCAGAATGCATGACCCAACCCATTATCTAGAATATTCTATTCATAACGGCGTCACGATTAAAACGCGACGCCGTCACAGTGATTTTCTTATATATACCAATCCGTTTTTAGGGCTTTATGTGTGTAACTTTAGAGTAAAAGAAAGGGACGAACCCTAGTTCGTTTAGCAGCTGTTAATGACGATTTTAGGGCCTCAAAACCCTATTGTACTTCTTTCAATTCATGTTTTAATCAAGTAAGACTATCTTATTCTTATTTGTAATAGTCTTAGGGGCCTTGTAATAGTCTTCATACTACCTTACTTGTGCGTTGTCTTAACAGAATATTAAATAGACGGCGGGTTCGTGTAATTCGTTCATGACTTAGGAAATAATTACATAGATCATCACAAG
>BQNB010173147.1:1841-13390 GCA_026074375.1 Tanacetum coccineum
TTATTAAATTCTTATTTTTGTTTGCATTTCTAGGATCCCCATAAGCTAGTCTATAAGTCCTATAAGCCTTAGGCCTTAAGTCCTCTCTTTTTGTGCTTATTTTTAAGCATAAAAGAGCCATTTTGACTGTTTTGCCCCTAGGCTGCTTATAGCTTAACTTGAGATTTCTGGCTTATTTTATTTTTTTTACTTTGCTTATTTTGAGTTAGGTAGCTTATTAGATTAAGATCACCCTTGCCTTAGCCTAGCTTTCCTTTCCTTTAGCTTATTTTCCCTTAAGTGCCTTTATAGTTTAGCCATTAGGATTTAGCCTATAGTGTAGTCTGCTATTTATGTTGCTTAAATTCCCTGCTTATTTGCTTATTAGTTTGTGTTTATTTAGTTGCTTAATGCTTATTTAGTTTAGTATCTTATATGTTTATGCTTATTTCCCTTTTTTGCTTATTTTCACTAGAAAAGCCCAACAGTTAAGCCCTTAGCTGCTTAGTTTTTTTAAGCCATTTCTGCCTGCTTATTGTTGCCTTTTCCAGCTTATTTGTTGTGCTTGTTTTTGATCTTCTAGCTTATTAGGTATAGTTAGTTAAATGCCTTTGCTTATTTGCCTTAGTGTTAGCTTATTAATGCTTAGAAGTAGCCTAGCAGTTTAGCATCTTTAGGATTTAGTGTAAAAAGCAAACTGTCACTTATTTGTGCTTTTTCCTGGCTTATTTGTAGTTTTCATAAAAAGTTATTTTTATAAAGTTATCTATTTTAGCTTAATGTTTAAGTTTTAAAAGAAAATTTTGAAAAAAAAATGTTTTATAAAAAGAGAGAGGCCCAGGCTCGAACCCTGGACCTCCCCCTTTATACCCACGCCCTAACACACAAACTCATACCGCTGTGCTACAATAGCTCATCCGGTATGAGTTTGCTTTATTAAATATATAAGCACACAACAACCAATAAGCCTCCAGCCCATTTAAGCTTAATAACAGCTTATTTATAAGCTAAATTTTCAGTTTTAATTTTTTCTTAGGATATTTATAGTTTAATTCATTTTCCCTAAATTTTTCCGAATTTTTCATAATCGTTTGATATTTTTTTTTCATTTATTTTCTTTAAAACTGTTTTTAATTATAATAAATTAAATAAAAATCAAAAAAATATTTTTCTTTTTTAAAAAATTTTATTTTGTCATATTGCACTTAGGAAAAATATAAAAACTTTCGTAGGGTCATTTTTGCAAAGTTTCGTTTTTTTTAAGAACGGGTCTCGGGCCCGGTTCTCGATTTCTCGTTTTTGAACTCAATTCAACTCCGTTTTTAGTCTAGTCTTTTTTATTTTTACTTTTTAGTCATTTAGGATTAGTTAAAAGTAAAAAAATCACTTTAGGTTTAATTTTTCATATTTTAGGTTTTTAGTCGCGTTCGTTTTTAATTTCCGTTCTCGTTTTTATGATTTAAGCCTAATTACCTTAACTTTATGATCCCGTAGACTTAGGATTTCATTCTTATGTCTTATTTATGCTTCCCGTAGAATTTTAAGATAATCATTTGCCTTTTTATGCTTTCCCGTAGTTTTAGGTTTAAATTCCCGTTTTTTGCGTTTTTCTTAAATTGCTTTTGTTTAGGGTTTTCTTTTATTCGTTTTTGCATATTACGAGTAGTTTTAGAAACTCAACCCCATATCTTTTCCATTCAAGCATTGATATTCTAACCGACTCTCGATTTTCAAATTCACGCCTCGTCAGAAAACAACGACGCGGGTCCGGTTTTAAACTTTATGGATAACGAAGTGAAAAGCCGATACTTCCCGGTTTACTACAACTGATTTTGTTGATTTTTTTGAGATTATCCTTATTATATATTTATATTTATTTATTTATATATATTAAAGGTTAGTTTCAAGCCTGTCACCCATTTTAATGGTTTGTCTTAGATATCGAAAGATCCTTTTGACCTCTTTGAGATGTTTTTCGGTTGGGCGTACCTGATAACGCGCACATACAAATCTCGCTAAGGTAATGTCTAGTCGACTAGCAGTGAGATACATAAGTCCCCCAATCATACTATGATATTTAGTTTGATCAACTTGGGTACCTTGTAAATCTGCATCTAGTTTGGTTGTGGCCATTGGTGTACTAATGACATCACATTTTTCCATCCCATGTTTCTTAAGAAGATCCATAGTATATTGTGATTGACATATAAAGATTCCTCGGGTGATTGATGAACCTGAAGTCCAAGAAAGAACTACATTTCACCGATCATTGAGATTGCAAAATTATCTTTCATTAGTTTTGCAAATCTTGTTGAAAATACTGGTTTTGTTGACCCAAAAATTATGTCATCGACATAGATTTGAACTAATAAAATGTCATCCCCGTGTCTTCTTGTGAACAATGTCGAATTGACAATACCTTTTGTGAAATGGTGTTCGATTAAAAATGATGAAAGCTTGTCATGCCATGCTCTAGGGGCTTGTTTGAGACCATACAAAGCTTTCTTAAGACGATATACGTGGTTCGGAAAGTATGGATCTACAAAACCATCTCGCTGACGAACAAAAACTTCCATTTTCAGTGGTCCATTCAGAAATGCGGTTTTGACGTCCATTTGGTATATAGGAAAGTTCTTGTGAGCCGCATATTCTACAAATATTTTGACAGCTTCAAGTCTTGCAACTGGTGCAAATGATTCCTCAAAATCGATTCCCTCCTCTTGACCATATCCATTGGTAACTAAATGAGACCTGTTCCAAATAACCGTGTTTTCAACATCAGTCTTGTTTTTCCAAATCCATTTGACTGCGATTATGTCTCTGCCAATTGAAATTTTGAGAAGTTTGCATACATCAAGCTGTTTGAACTGGTTAAACTCATCTTGCATGGATTCAATCCAGCTGTGATCAAGCATAGCTTCCTTGATATTTTTCGGTTCAATTGCACTCACTGTCAGTGCGTACATACAAACTTCTGCATCGGTTTGAAGTCGATTTCTTGTCATTACAGGTTTTGAGGGATCACCAATCACTTGTTAAAATGGATGATTCTTAGTCCACTGATAAACGTCAAACACGTGTCGTAATAATATATAGTATTTCCCATTAGATAAGAAAATTACTTTAGGAAAAATAATAGTCTATCTTCCGAGTGTCGTATCCACGACAAGAGATGAATTAAAATCCATGTAAGTATTTTGTTTGATGCTTGAATATCAAATATTTTTAATTTTGATTTTAAAACTAATTAACAAGCTAATAAGATGAAAGATATATAAAGAAAAATATGCTTGTCAAGTAAAAGCGATTAGATTCTTAAGTGTGGAATCTTTGTTCTTAATGATGAACAAATTTCCATTTAATAAATTGAATCCTCAAAATGTTGGCTTAATATTGAAAACGACTTTTTATCGAGAAATTAATTACTAATTTAATGCCTACTTAATCTTACGGCTTTTGCCTGTTCGACTAAATAAAACACTAAACTAAATAATTTTTGCAAATTATTAATCACTAATCACTTATTAAAATTCCACACTTAATTCACTAAATACTAATTTACTTAACAAGCATAAAATTAAACTATTCGCTACTCATAATGATCAAATAAACAAAGCTATACATTTTAAACTAAAGCTATACTAATACATTGAAAAAGGATAGAAAATGGAACCGAATTGAAAAGCTGCAAATAAACGATAATCACCTGATTTAATAAGCTAAAGAAAATAATCAAATTCTTTCTAGCTTATTAAATCCATAAGCTCCATGCCTCATGAGTTGACCGATACCAAAAGCAACACAAAAATCATAAACTGTTAACATTAACAGTTATATCATTTGTAATTCACTAACTCATGTTCAAACTAATCCAAATGCAAGCCCACACAAACAATGATTAATTACCCAGACGTGGCCCAGAACAAATAAAACGAAGCCCAAAGAAAATTCACTAAACCAAACGAAGCCCAATTGAATTTCTACACAAACCAAACGCAGCCCCATGTAAGTGAGAATTTTTGTACCAGCTTAACCAAGGTTTTGCAATTTAAAAAAAAACTTCAATAAGCTCAACCAAACTCAATAAGCCAAAGCATTCAATAAGCTCACATAATAAGCCACAAAAACAATTATACACATAACTAAACGCATCGAGTAAGCAAAAAGAACTAGACGAGCTAAAACCGTATAAGCACTAGTAAATCTAAACGAGACAAATAAGCACTTCTTAATTTCTTACTCTAAACTAAATAAGTACTATGAGAATAAAAACTAAACTAGACAATACATGCGAATGAAACTTAAAACATTTAGAAACTATTTCGAACACAACCGAATGAAATAAGCACTAATTGAACATTTACTCGCAACCTAAATCCAACATAAGCTATACGAAAGTTTTTTTGCAAACAATATTAGCTCACCAAACTGAATAAGCTATTTAACAGCTTATTCAAGATATAAAAAAGAGCTTTAAGGAAACTAAGAGCTAATAAACGAAAATAAGCTAGAACAAAACGAATCTAAATCTAAACTTATTTAAAAGCTTATTTGATCTATACTTATTCGAGGAAAGGATAGACGAGACTGATAAGCTAAAGAATAGCTTATTACATTCGTTATTATTTTCTTAATAAGCTTAAAAAATGAGCCGAATAAATAAGCTAAATAGAGAAAGAAAGGAAAATAAGAAACAAGAATCAGCCATAAATCTCAACCAATCTTCATTATCAATAAGCTCAAAAGTATTACAATAAGATGATAAACTTGAAATATAAGCTTTTACAATGATCCTATAACTAAAATAAGCTAAACCTACTCCTAAACTAATAAGCTAAAATAAGATGTAAAAATTAAATCTAAATCTACCACCCTCTAAAGTGTCAGGGAGCGTGTATTTATATAGCCAAGTCCAGGGGGCCCTTTGAAAATTTTACTCATCACCGCCTCAATGATTAACCAATGATTGGCCTCATAAATGCCACCTCATACACAATGACATGTTTCATAGTTGATCTACCAATGAGAATGTTACATGTGGCCAATCATTTGCGTTACTTGAACGCACCAAACTATCACCCCTTGATTATATTTATAGTATATTGAGAATTAATATCACTTTGACCTGCCACGTGCCCTCTCCTTACTCGTCCTACCAACTCTAGTGCTTCATCACGTGATCACTCATGAATTAATTTAGATCACATGACCATGACATCACAATATAACTTATACAATTTCTTTTTACATTGTATTTAGGCTTGGAAGCTTTATTGGGCTTAGGAATAACATGGGCTGGCCCGACCCATAAAATGGGTTATGGGCCGGCCCAATTAGCAATGAAAGCACCGTCAGACTCAAAATCTCATGCTCTTTCCAATGGCATGCTAGGGAAAAATTAATGACTTTGTCTTGACTTTAAATAATAAGTACTCTTGATCAAAACAAACCCGAAAATACCTGTTTTTGCTCCGTTTTCAACCCTTTTACCTGCAAGACAATAAAATACCAAACAAACATATTTGTAAGATAATTATCCATATTTTAGCATTTTTAGTCCGATTAATAGTGTTTTCCTGAGTTATAAAGATGTGTGTTTTAGCACACATCATCCACTTATCACTTGAGCGATGTTTTTGATAACTCGTGCATATTTGATGGATCCTGACATGTTGAAGATGACTCAGCTTCTTCGAACATAGGAGTTTGAGGTGCATTATAGAACACATTTCCAATAAATTCTGCAACGTCTTTTTAAACTAATTCATCGGCATTTTTAGTCAAGACTGGAGAGTTTGGTTCCGTGACAACTTGTTCTGTTGATGAGGATACTATTTGAGGAGCTTCATCTTCTTCAATGACAATTGATGATGATGAAGAAGTGTTTTCAATATCAAGAGTATTTGCAGCGGAGTTATCTGATACTTCTTATGAACTCGTCGCATAGTATTCTTCATACAGAGGACCAAACAAATTATCCAAGTATGTTTTTGAAGGTATAGATTGTGAATCTTCTGATGAATCTTGAAAATTCGTGCAGTTAGTTTCGGGTTCTAAATTGTTGCATTCAGAAGCCATAGCTGTGAGTTCATCAAACTTGACATAGATCATTTCTATTATCTTTTTGGTTCGGCATTTAAAGATACAAAATCCTCTTGATGACTCAGAATAACCAATAAAGATACTAATGTTAGCCTTCAGTTTCATTTTCCCAAGATCATCACGATCATTTGCTGGATAACAAAGAGATCTAAACACATAAAAGTATTGAATATTGGTTCGTCCTCGAATAAGCTCATAAGGAGTCTTATTGTACCGTGTGTGTACAATAGAGCGATTCTGAGTAAAACAAGCACTAGCAATAGCTTCGGCCCAAAGAAATTCTGGAGATTTGGAAAAGATAAGCATTGTCCGAGCAGCCTCGACTAATGTTCGATTTCGTCGTTCAACAACGCCATTTTGTTGAGGTGTACGAGCAATTGAAGTTTTATGAACGATGCCTAACTTTGCATAAAATGCCCATAATTTCTTGTTTTTGAATTCAGTTCTATTATCAGTTCGAATCATAAGAATTTGAGCCTTTAGATTCCTTTGAACTTGATTAATGAAATCGATGATCATATCTGGGGCCTCATATTTGGTACGAAGAAAATATACCCAGGTATACCGCGACCCTCATTGGTCCACACAAATCCATATGAAGTAGTTTAAGTTTGGATTATGTGTTTGAATTTTGGTGGAAGTGAAGCTTTCTTGCTTTTACCTTGTTTACAGGCTGAACATAGGTGATCTTTGTTATACTTAAATTTTGGAAGCCCATCAAATAGATCTTTTGATGTAAGTTGGTTAATGGTACCAAAATTCAAATGAGAAAGCCTGCGGTGTCATAACCAAGATTTTATTGATGTGGCCCTGGACATTAAGCACATTGGAGAATAAGCCACCATCTTGGAAATAAAGATAGTATACGGATTTGAATCACGAGAACCGGTAAGCAAGTCATCACCCTCTAAATTCCGGACGTAACACGTGTTTGAATTAAAAGCTACTTCTAAACCCCATCAAAAAATTGTTCGGCCGGAAATAAATTGTGACCTAGGCCTTCAACATAGTATACATGACATATCGTGAGATTGCCTTGAACATAATCTCCATATCAAGTGTTTGCAGCAAAATGATCATTCCTGAAGCAAACTATTCCCATGAATTTCTCAACAAAATTTCTTAGTAGTTGAAGATTTCCAGTCATATGCTTCGAGCATCCGCTATCAACAATCTAAAGGACGAGTTAGATCACCTGCATCACATGAAATAAATGCAGATGGAAGAGTGGACAGTTTAGATACCCATTTCTGAGTGGTAATGAGTGTGTTAGATGTAGAACGAACACGGATGCGACTCTTTGTTTCACTAGGAAGTGATTGAGCAGTTTTGTTCTTGGGTGTCTAATTAAAACTTTGTTGGTATTCAAACCATTTTGCCACTTTTTACTTGTTGCAATTTTGTTTTTCATGTAATTACTAAGTGTCCTACTTTGACTAGAATCAGGAGATAGTGGTAACACACTAGAGACCCTATTTGTTGCTGTTGGGGTTTTAGCAACACTTAATCTAGATTGCGCAACTACAGAAGTAGCTCCTAAATTCTTAGATTTCGCTGCTATGGGGGTAGTGAATAAGGCTCTTTTTACATAAGAATTCCTAGACAAAGCATTAACACATTTTTCATGAGAAAGTAAAAACACATCTTTTCCATAAGAAACACAAACAATATTCGAACCGTCATTAACAGCATTTACAGTCTTGGTATTTAATACACTTGCGTTTGATTGACATACATTCGAATTATTTGTTTCATGCTTATTAGAATCTATACTAGCACTACGTGACAACTTCCAAACATGTGTAGTTGAACTCTTAGCATTAGTGTTCTTCAAGACTCTATTCTTTAATTTGGTGTCTTTAGACTTTGGTCTTCTAACACTATTAGAACTTTCTACACCTGTAGAATTAGAAACATTTATGTTAGTTTTAGAATCCAGTGTCTGTGTCTCTGTTTTTGTGATTCTATACATTCCTCTTGCAAGTACATTATCATTTTGTGTTTGACTTTGCTCGTTTTTTGGTGTAGGATGTGAAGTGACTTGTTTTGACCTATCTGTATTGACCTTAGAGTTTGACACTTTCTTAGCCTTAATTGCTATGTTTTTAGGCAATGAGAAGTGTTCTTGAGGTCTTAGATTTGTCAAACTTAGTGTTCATATTCTTTCCCTTGTCAATGATTCGAAGCTTATTCTTGAGTTCAGATATTGTTATCAAAAGATCTTGATTATGAGCACGCACATCAGCATAAGCATATGTCTTTTAATTAACATGTTTACTCAACTCATCAATCTCTTTTTGATGTTGAGTCCATGTTGCTTTTATTGAATTGAAAAGCTTTTGATATTCAAATTTGATATTTTTTCTTTCTTTAACAACAGAATCCACTTGAGTTTTTAGCAACACGTTCTCATCATTTATTGTTGACAATTTTGACTTTCAAGAGACGTCACAAGCCATTTTCTCTTTTTGATGTTGTAACTTTAGTTCAAAATCAATACTTTGAGCTTGTGATCGCTTAAAATCATTTTCAAGAATTTTGATTCTCTTGAGTAAATTAGCTTGGATATCTTTGGAGTCACTTGAACTTTTCTCAAGTTTAGCTTTTAACAATTTGTTTTTATGTTTTTCAACAGAAAGCATCACACAATTTTGAATTTCACTTGTTAAAGATACATCCAAAAGTCGATCGATTTCTTTTTGAAAAATATGTTCTTTTGAAGATTTTTTGTCAACTTACTATTTCATGGATTCAAAAATATTTAACATTTCCTGTACTTCTTTAATTAGTTCTTCTTTAAGTTCTTTCAAATTCTTTGATAAAGAAGCAAACATCAGAATTACATCAGTTTTATAAAACTCTCTAAAAGAATTTTGACTGTCAGACATCCATCGTCATTGTCGGTCTTCTAAAAGAGTGTTATCAATCCTTGTTCATAAACCATTAATTGCCACACCCAGTGTGTCAAACATTTTTAACAATTTACTCTTTATTAGCTTTTTTAGAATTGGTAAATCCGATGTGACTTTTTTTTGACTCAGAACCATTATTAGAAGTAGAAGGAATTGAAAAATATGTTTGTTCCACATAAAAGTCTTGTTGAGGAACAAATGTTTCATAAAGCGTACTTAATTTTGCACAGTTAATTTGAACCATTTTGTTTCTTATTTTCAATCGACTTTCTTCTGCATCTTCTAAAGTTTCCTCTGAATCAGGTGAATCAATTTTCAAATTAACACTATAAAGCATGTCACCATTTTACATTTTTGGTTGTGCTACAATGGCCTTCTTGAGACGTTCGAGATTCTTGTAACCCAACCTAGCTTTAAGAAAAGGAACATAAACTTTATTCGGTGTCTTTCCAAGCATGTGAATTGTTTGAATTGATTGACCCATTTTATAAATAATTTGATCATGAGAACTCAGTTTTTCTTTTAGATCACAAATATCTTCAAGATACCGATTTCTCGTTCTTTAAAAGCCTTTTTAGCTAACTGGGTTTCATGTTGAATTATTAGCTTTTCATTTTCGGATTTGAAAAAATCACTTTTAATTTTATCTTTTTCTTTTAAAATTATTTCAATGGTGTCTTTATCAGCCTTTAATTCACGTTCCAACTCATCACATGTTTCTTTATATTTTGAACATTGAATTATTTTTTACTCAAATGTTTTGATCCGATCCTTACACATCTCAAGCTCTTTCTGTAGCGGCTCTTTTTGCTTTTTAAGCTCATTATTTAGTCGTTTTTTATTTTCAACTTCTCTTTGAACATTGTATGCTAGCATTTGAATATTATTATATTCGACATGAGCATTTGAATCATGTTTAGATATACCACCATTATTTTCCACAAAAGGATCATCAAATATGATATTAGAATCAATTTGATCATCATCAGATGTGTAAATAATAGTTTTACGTTTCACATGACTCATTTGATCATGAACCTTGGATGAAGCATTTACCTCACTGACAGCCTTTGCATCATATGATGGCACAGTCTTAGTATTACCATCAGCTGGTTGAATTTGAGCCATCAACATTACTGCAGCAGTTAACTCTTCCATAGTTTCTTCACCATATGAAGTGTCAAGCATGGTCATTTTCTTTGTTGTTGAGATTGCTTTTGGCTTCATCTTTCATAGCTAACAACATTTGTTCTCTGAAATACTTTGCATCGCAAACTCTTAGTTTTTGACAATCACAAGCATAATGGCCTTTCTCGTTGCAGTTATAACACTGGACATTTGCCTTTTTCCAGAGTAGACTCAGTTCATGGAACACGCTGAACAATCTGATTGCTTTCATCATTACCATTTCCTGCATTAAACGCTTGATTCACGTTTTGTCTCCATGCATTCTTGTTAGCATTTCCACCATAACCTACATTCTTGGTTTGTATGTCAACTCAACCATCCTGAACCACAGGTTGATTCCTTGTGTTTGGTGAAATACAAAGACGATTATTGGTTGGTGTGGAGAACTTCTGAGAGATTGCTCGAGCTAATAACATCATGGCAGTTGTCAGATTGTCTTCTTGAGAATCCCCTTGTAACTCCCCTTGATATTCGTCATCATAATCAACAACGGATAAAGGATGTGTGACAAAGTATGGTTGTGATGAATAAGAAGAATTTGCATGAGATTGTGATGAAGAAGCATTTGAATTAGCAAGAAGGGATAATGGATCATGATTCTTGGCAGCTTTCTTTGCTTTGGATGCTAGAACATGTGGTTCGAATTGTACTAAAGAATCATACAACACATCATATGACACTGTATCTCCAGTTTGATTGTGACAAACCATGGTAACATATTTGCCCCACTCAGGTTGCAAGCAATTGAGAAACTTGGTGTTGATTAACACTGAAATAGGACGAACATTATTACGATCCATAATATTCACAAGTGTTGTCAACCTTTCATACACAGACACTAATGATTTTCCTTCTTTTGCTGCAAACTTGTCAAACTCATCCATAAGATGTGAGTGTCTTACATTGCTAATAACCTCATAACCAAACATCAATATTTTAATTCGTTCCTACATTTCCTTAGTATTATTACATGCATCCAGTAAATTGTATATATCATTTGGTATTGCTTGAAGAACATAATTCATAAACCTGACATCAACAATGTATTGCTTTATGTTCCCCCTAGTCATTTTGGATAATGGTTCAAGTATTTGTTGCTGAGTGTTATCTGGATTAGGAATCATTGGCCTTTGATCTCGGACGGAGCTAATCGATAGGGTGCCCGTGCTACAAGTGCAACACCAGGTATCAAATCGATTTGAAATTCCACTTGTTGGGCTGGTGGAATACCCGGCAAGTCCTTAGGAAATACTTTAGAAGAGATGGATTTGAGATGGAAAATGGCCATGTTGACCATAAGGGATAAAATGTTTTTGAATAATACAAGAAGGAAGCTTACTGTTAATGGCAATGAGACTATTGGTTTTG
>BQNB010173148.1:0-13390 GCA_026074375.1 Tanacetum coccineum
CTTTCTTCTAGCAGTATTAACTAACTCTGGCAGTACTAAGTATGTACTGGCAGTACTAAGTATGTACTGGCAGTACTAACTCTATTAGTACTGTTAGTTATACATTGGTAGTATTAACTCTTGTGAAGATTTATTCCCAACAAGGTCTGTTCCTTTTTCCCATAAAGTACCTGATGTTACTTTGTACGAGTCAGTTGATAAATCAACAACAAAAAGATCCCTACCTCCCTCACCTCAGGTGTATAAGCCCACTACCTCAGTTAAGTCACAGCATAAATCCAATTTGGTTCAAGCCCATCCCATTAATCACCTAGCCCCAAATAACACACCACTAATAAACCCAATGAACCCTAAAATAACACCCATTAGATCCGATAGAACCTCTCCTCAACCTCCAGCTAAAAGACGATCTTGCTCTGTTCCACCTCCACACAGACACGACCAAACTTCTAATCTCAGAAAGAAAAAATTTGTGTCACTCAAATTCTTCGACTCTTTAAACGACAACAATACACAATCAAAAAGAAGCAAAAAATCGAAGGCTAAACGTATTAGTGTTTCTCAACCAAAATCCCCTACTGCGTTGGCCTCGGATGGTGAGAGATCTCTGATTCTTTTTCTTTGATCAGAATATGTAATATGCGCATTTTGTCTCGACCTGATGCCTCAACTGACTCAAAAGGTTCAGTTTCTATCGAAGTTGATAAAACCATTGAAATTGGTAACGACTTGGGTTTCAACATGACTGGTAAGAATGATGATGTTGCTTTCATTCTTGCCAATGGTGACCATGTCTCTAATCAATGAATATACTTTCTCTTAATGTTAGAGGATTGGGAGAGGATCACAAGAAGAGTTGGGTTAAAAGATTATGTGTTGAAAATAATGTTCACTTCCTAGGTATCCAAGAAACTATGACATCAACTGTTGATCAATTCCTCATTAAGCAACTTTGGAATAACACTCCTTATGAATTCGTTGTTAAGGAATCCAACGGGAAATCCGGAGGAATTATAGCCGTCTAGGATTGCACAAGTTTTTCCCTCATCTCCACCACCGTTGGTGATGGTTTCCTTGCCCTGCTAGGAACTTGGCAATCCCTTTCCGTTCCGTGTCTTATGGTGGTGGTTTACGCACCACAAAGCCAAGCTAAGAAAAATAAACTATGGCACGACCTTGCTTCTCTTATTAACAGCCATGACAACCTGTCTGTGGTTATGGGTGATTTCAACGAGGTAAGATCTCCATCTGAGCGCATAGGTTCAATTTTTAACCAAATTGGAGCTTCTAAATTTAACAAGTTCATTGCTAACGCGAGCCTTGTGGACCTTCAAATAGGAGGCAAACGATTCACTCGTATCAATAAATTCGGCTCCAAATTAAGCAAATTAGATCATATTCTTGTTTTGAACCACTTTGTCAATAACTGGCCTCATGCTAACATATTAGCCTTGACAAGGGAGTTATCCGACCACTCCCCACTCCTCCTTATTAACCGTTTAGTTGATTATGGTCCGACTCTGTTCAAATTCTACAATTTGTGGCTTCTACATAAGGACTTTCACCTCCTTGTTACTTCTTGCCGGGCATTCACCACTAATGGGTATAATCTCAAATCAGTAAGTTTTAAGAAAAGGCTACAAAGCCTTAAAAACTCCATCAAATCATGGAGGCAGACTACTAAAATAGAAGAATCTTCTACTGCTACTACACTGCATAACAGGTTAGACTACATCGACCTAAAAGCTGAGTCTGCTCCTCTAACACCATCTGATATTGCATTTAGAACAGCCAATGTTAATGAACTCTCTTGTCTAGAATTTTGAAATATAAAAGATCTTAAACAGAAAGCGAGTCTAAATAGGCAAATTGGGTGATGAAAATTCGGGGTATTTTCATGGGATTATTAATAATCGTATTAATCGTTTAAGGATTAATGGCCTTAACATTCTTGGCTCTTGGGTCACAGATCCCCTAGCCATCAAAAACCATGTCTCTAACGTTTTCGAATCCAAGTTCAAGGAAGAAATCCTGACCAGGCCTAGTCTTTCGAGCAATCGTTTCAACCAACTATCATTTGAGGATTCATCTTTTCTTGACTAGCCTTTTTCCAATCAAGAAATTAAAGACGCAGTGTGGGATTGTGGTGTGTATCACCCCTAAATTGGACCGCAGCGGAATTATGTCTGGGAGTGTAACTTCATGAGTACTTTTGCACAAGCTATGAGAGAACGACCTCTAAACGTGTCGTTTGAAAAGTAATCTTGTATTGTTTAGACTCTAATGCACGTCAAGTAAGTCAAACATCTAATTCACCTGAGAAAAACATACTTAAAAGTGTCAACATAAAGTTGGTGAGTTCATAAGTTTGTTTAAGTATAAATGTTGAACCAAAGATTTGCAAAGTGTGCATGACCATTTCAATCCTTAAATAGTCACAAAAATGTATGTTGAAACCATAGATTTGTAAAGTATGCATGGCCATTTCAATCCTTAAATAGTCACAAAAATGTACGTATGAAAGTTTGGCCGCAGCGTTTCAAAATGTATGTATGATAATTGTGATGTACATAATATCACAAAATGTACTATCATGAACTGTCAATTACTGGATTATAAGCGCGGATGTTATAAATATATATATTTGGGATTGACATCCTCGCTCGGGTGAGTCATGCTCACTATGCCGGTTTGTCGGACAATGGACGTATACCATGTCGGATTTAGGATGTTTCGTGTTGACCATCATCACAGGCAATGTTGGTAATTTATATTGCAAGTCATACATGTCGAGCTTCAGTGTTATGAGCTTAAGGAAACGTAATTTCATTTGTGATAGTAGTTTGTGTTGCTATATCACGGGGAAAATCTTGTGGTCCACTTGACTTAACTGAACGTCACTGATTGGTAAACACTTTTTATGGTACTGTAAGTGAAGCAGTACTATTTTTATAAAACTGTTTGTTCATGATCATGACAACTGCTATCATGAACAAACAAACTATCCATTATTCCTTTTTATCACGAGAGTACATTACATTATCTTTACATTCTTCCGGCAAATGTTATGTTCCATATTGCTTCAGCTTGTCTTACATTTTCACTGTTCTTAACTTTAATTGATACCATTTTAGCTCTTAACTCATCACATATCACACTAGTCAAAACATCTTCATTCCTACTGCATTTCTTAAACAACCTTTTGTTCCTTTCTTGCCATATGAAGTACACTACAACAGCAAGGCATAGCTTCTTAATGACCATCCATATGCTTCTATTCCCAGTATCCTTACTCATCTCAGTCAAAATGTTTTCCCATTTATCTTCTTTCAGTTTTAGCTTAGCCATTTCACAGATCTTCTCCTATACTTTACTAGATAATTCACATTTGAAAAATAGATGTTCATGAGAGTCAGGCTTTTTATTACATAAGCTACATCTGAACATCTTGTTTGGATACCACTTTTCCATTCTATCTTGTGTATTCAGCTTTTCCTTTACAGCAAGCCATAGGATAAAAGAATGTTTTGGAATGCCATTAGGATGCCATACCAGATTATACCACTTGACTTTTTCATTCTCACCCCTAACATCTTTCCAAATAGTGTTTGTAGAGAATCTTTTTTTGTTTCCATTGTTATCAATCCATATGGCTTTATCAGGGTCACTACTCAGAATGGGGACTTGCAAATTGGCTAACCAAGGGACTTTAACTATCCACTCATTAGGCATTTCCAACCATCCTCTCCTATAACATCTTTGATTTTGTCTTGATCTTTAAACCTGCATAGAAGATCTCTTTTTTACTGAAAAAGCTAGACAGACTGGTTCCTTCAAACCATTTATCATGCCAAACATTTATACTTTCTCCCATTTTACATCTGGTATCTCATATGATTTACTAATCTTCCACAAAAATTTCTTAGATTTAGCAAAAACATTGCCAACACACTATCTGGTTATCCACATCCACGTCCCAAACATTCCTATCTTTAAATTTGACAGCATTAATCCACTTTACCCAAAGGGACTCTTTCCTAGAAGCAACATTCCAAAGGTGTTTGACCAGGAGCGTTTTATTCCAAAGTTCCAAAGATTTGAATCCTAAACCACCCTGATCTTTTGGCTTACATACTTCCTTATAGGCAACCTTAGCCTTTCCTTTACAGCTCTCTCCACTATTCTATAAAAATCTCTTAAAAAGACTCTCAATATCTTTAATAACAGTTTGAGGAAGTAGGAAAATAGACCCCCAATAGACTTGCATTGAACCAAGCACTGATGCAATTAGTTGAGCTTTCCATGCATAGGAAAGGGTTTTATTCATCTAATCACTTAATTTTTGATTCACCTTATCTATAAGTTGTTTGTAGTCTGTAATCCCAATCTTTTTAGTGACCAAAGGAACCCCAAGATATCTAACTGGAAGTTTGCCTTCTTTAAAGGGAAATATGCTACTAATTTCATTCCTTGTCTCTTCATCAATGCTCCCACAGAACATAGTACATTTATTAAGATTTGGGTGCAGACCAGATACCTTACTGAAATTGCTCAAAGCATTCCTTAGGACTGTTACAAAGCACCTGTCACCATGACATAGCATAATCAAATCATCTGCAAAGCACAGATGAGTGATCTTCATTTGCTTGCACCCAAAATGATACTTGAAGGCACTTTCTTTCTTGATTTCATTTCTTACAAGGAGATTCAATAGTTCCATAACCATTATGAAGATATAATGAGAAATTGGGTCTCCTTGTCAGAGTCCCCTACCTCCCTTAAAGTATCCATATCTCTCACCATTAACACAGATAGTAAACTTAGGTGTTGTGATGAAAAGTTTGTAACATATCTTCAATAAAATTCTAATTAACTATATCATAAGCCTTTTGGATGTCAATTTTGAAAGAGACTCTCTTTGGGCTATTGATGCAATTGTAACCTTTAAGTAGTTCTTGTGTGAGAAGGATGTTATCTGTAATGGCTCTTCCAGGGACAAAAGCACTTTGATTATCATCCACAATCTGATTCAAAGCAGACTTGATCCTGTTGGTTAATATCTTGCTTATGCATTTGTAAACTACATTACAGCATGCAATAGGCCTGAAGTCTGAAACCTTTTGAGGAGTTAAAGACTTGGGTACAAGGCTTATTAATGTGGCATTCACTTCACCCAGTAACTTTCCTGAAGAGAAAAATTCTTTAATAGCTGTACAAAAATCCTTGTTAACAAACTCCCAAGATTTTTTAAAGAATCTAGAAGTAAATCCATCTGGGCCAGGGGCTTTATCATCATCAATATCAAATAAGGCTTTCTTAATTTCAATGTCTTGGACTTCTCTAATCATCAAATCAGCTTCCTCCATAGAAATCTTCCTGTCAAACAAGACTTCAGCATCCATCATCTTATCAACTTCTGGACTTATACCCAAGAAACCTTCAAAATGCTTCACAAATTGTTCAGCAACATCACAATTATCATATCTTTTACCATCCTCTGCACACACAGACATGATTCTATTTTTGTTTAGTCTACCTCTGAGGACTTTATGAAAGAAAGCAAAGTTCTTATCTCCTTCCTTGAGCCAAGTGATTTTTGTTTTTTGTTTTAACATCTTCTCTTCATCCTCACAAGCTTCTTTAAACTTACTCAAGATTTCTACTCCCTCTTCTCTTAGAGCTTTATTTGTTGGATCCTTGTCAATATTGCTTTGTATGCTATGTAATTTAGTCTTCAAATCAGTAACTCTTCCAAAAAGGTTTCCATTCTTCCAATTCAACTTATTCAAATGAGGTTTAAGATTTTTCAACTTCTTAACAAGCTTGTACATAGCATGCCCTTGAATACTTACATCCCAGTTCTTCTTGACCACATCATTGAATTCCACTTTATCTGTTATGTAATTAGCAAATCTAAAAGATTTGTTTTTCTTTTTCATGATAAGAGGGATTTTTAAGATAGCTGGACTGTGATCAGATAGCCATAGGGGAGGAAAATGACATTTGCATTGTTAAATCTTGTCAAAAACATTTGATTACTTATGACTCTGTCAATTTTCTTAAGTACTATTGCATTAGGATTCAACAGACTCTTTGTCCATATGAAATGTAACCCAGAACAATTAATATCTTCTAGTTATGTCTTGTTGACACATTCCTGAAAATCAATCATATCCTGAGTGAAATTAGAGATACCTTCTGAGTGGTCTTCCAAGTTCAAGCTAACATTAATATCTCCCATGATCACCCATGCTTTATTTCCAACCACTCTTTTGTTCAAATTAAGTTCCTTCCAAAGCTCTTTCTTGTCTCTTCCTTTATTAGCAGCATAGATGAATGTGCAGAAAAATGCTTCTTGAGTACTTAGAACTTCTACATTATATAACATAGATTGTTCTGTAGAGTTGATCAAAAAGCACTTCACACTATTGCTATCCCATCCAACAGCAATTCTGCAACCCTTTCTACTTTTTCTTTCATTATGTTGCCATGACCAACTTCCAAATAAATTCATACAAATTCTATCAATTCTATCTTTCTTCATGTGTGTCTCCAATACTGCACAAATACTCAGTTTTTCATTACAGATTAGCTTCTTCACCTCATTCTGTTTGGTTATCTTTCCAAGGCCTCTAATGTTCCAAGCTGCAATGTTGAGATCCATCATTGGGCTTTTGAAAGAAAATCACTACCTATACCAGATACTTCATTAACACTCATGAATTTTGCAGTTCCACTCCTGTTAACATAAACATCATTCTCATCCAGTACAATTTCATTTTCTTCATTCCTATCTGCTTCTTCATTCTTATCTTTTTCATATTGTGCCTTTCTCTTTTCCCTGAAATATTCCAACATTTCTTTTGACCATTTACTTGTAGCAACTGAGGAAGGTTGTAGGTTCATAGTCACATATTTCTCCACTTCTTCTTTCTCCTTTACACTTATTCTCTTTGTGAGTGATTCTTCTTCAATTTCTTGCAAAATTGAGAACTTATTAGCAGTGTTCCTAACATCATGAATTACAGTTTCATCAACTTTCCATGCTTTCTTTTGTGCTTGTATTGGTGTACTAAAGTTCTCATTAGCATTATCTTTACTTTGGTCTTCCCCTGCATCAACAACTTCCTTATTGATCTTCTGCCTATAAAAGTACTTTTGGTATCTATATTTCTTCTCAACAGGCTTTTTGTTTTCATACACATTCTTCTTTTCTCCATTGTCATAACCTCTTTTCCTTCCTACATGAATAAAACCTTCATTGTCCTTGTTTTCCTTCTGCATATCTTCTTTTGGTATGTTTTTAGGACATTTATTAACAGCATGTCCAAACACTTTACATTGTAAGCATGAAGGAGGCTTCCAATCATATTCCACTTTAACTTTCTTCACAAGATGTTCCCTATTTTCTTTGCTTTTGTACAAGACATCAATGTGATCTTCTAAACCTTTTGATGCATTAACTTCCACTAGGACTCTTGCATACCCTAGACTACCAATTCCCTGAGTACACATTCTAGTAGTCATAGCATCCATAATCAATGGTGAACCAATCCTACTAGCTAATGCACTTATTCCTCTATTACTCCAGGCTTCTAGAGGTGGGTTCATTATTTTGATCCAGATTGGTAGAGTAGAAGGTTCTGTTTTATCCAAACTAACACTTGGATCCCATTTTTGAACAACCATTGGTTTACCATTAACAATCCATGGTCCACTTTCAATAACATTTTGCAGCCCTTGTTTATTATCAAATTTGAAAACAAACACCCCATTACCATTGTTTAAGACATGTTTAAGCCTAAATTTACTCCACATTCTGTAAATATTGTACCTCAATTCTTGTACTGACATTCTATACCCCACAAAGTACCCACAAGCAGATAAGTCCCATTTTTTACTTCCCTCATTTACAATTTCTTCATCAAAAATCACAAATTCTTGTCCTTTGTCATTAACAACTGTTGGGATAAGTTTTAGCTTGTTATCTTCATTTTCAGAGCAATCAACCTTCTCAGCAAAGCTATTCTTTGAATCACTACTACCCATCCATGTTTTAACAGTATTAGACTGTACATTCACTTGAATAGGAGTAGGACTTACATTGTTTGATTTATCAGATGGCTTTCCTGACTTAAGCATCTCACTGTATGTTCCTTCCAGACTGATTCCATTACCATCATCCATTTTTATGTCATCAATAACCTCCTCTGTTTCTTTATCATGTTCATCTTCACAAACCCTAGAATTACCCCCAATTTCCACATGACCTTCTTCTTGTGATTCCACATCATCTCCCAATAGTTTGTCATTCATTATGTTGTTTAGACCACAAACAGTATCTCCAAATTTGATTGGTATTCTCACGCGCCGCCGTGATCGCCGGAGAGTAATTGTCATCAGAGATTCTCAAAATTTATCATCAATTAGATCAATTAAGATGCTAATTACGATTATAATTCGAATTGAATACAATTCTCTACTCAGATTATGATATTGAAAATTGGCGCCAAAATCAAAAATGGGGGTTTTTTGTATAGGTATACTAAACTATAAAATTGAGCTTGAAATGTGCGGAATGAGAAGCTGAATCTAAATAATTGATTGGATTTGAAAAGTATTAAGAAATTGGTTAGGTTTTGAAGGTTTTTATTGTGATTTTAATGGTGGAAAGATGGCGGGAAAATTGGAGATGACTTTTGTTCCTATAGATTGCTTCTTTGTGTGTACTTCCACTTTTCAAATCTATTTCAGCTTGGAATAACAATTACCGCATCACAAACCGTGTCACGTGGCTCAATATCTCTGGTTTGCCACCTCAACTTTGGCTTCATAGCTCTTTTACAGCCATTGCAAAATTATGGGGAACCATCCTCATCCCGGAGGAGTACAACCCTCGGAAATTTAACAGATCGTTTGGCAAAGTTTGTATTCTCACAAACTTCACTTCTCGCATCAACGATTCTGTACCAGTTTCAGTGGGAAACGAATCAATAATGGTGCGGGATTATGAGACTGAAGAGGATGTGTCGGTTCTTTTTAATGACTATTCTATCAAATCCTCAGATGACGACGACAAATCAATTTTTGATGGCTCGAGTAATGATGGGGGAGTGAATCCAGTGACTCTGATGAAGATTCCGACAATGATAATAACGACGGTGGCAACGCCGATGACAAAATTAGTGTAACGGTCAAAAATTCAAATGGTTTTCCTAATATGGCTGCTACCGACAGCGACATTCCATCTCCTAGGGTGTCAGAAACACACTCCAAGGAAGGATCCACATCACCTGCCATACCTCGAGTCAACGACAAATATTTGGACATGTCTGTTCCTTTTTCCCATAAAGTACCTGATGTTACTTTGTACCAGTCAGTTGATAAATCAACAACAAAAAGATCCCTACCTCCCTCACCTCAGGTGTATAATCCCACTACCTCAGTTAAGTCACAGCATAAATCCAATTTGGTTCAAGCCCATCCCATTAATCACCTAGCCCCAAATAACACACCTCCAGCTAAAAGATGATCTTGCTCTGTTCTACCTCCACACAGACACGACCAAACTTCTAATCTCAGAAAGAAAAATTTTGTGTCACTCAAATTCTTTGACTCTTTAAACGACAACAATATACAATCAAAAAGAAGCAAAAAATCGAAGACTAAACGTATTAGTGTTTCTCAACCAAAATCCCCTACTACGTTGGCCTCGGATGGTGAGAGATCTCTGATTCTTTTTCTTTGATCAGAATATGAAATATGCACATTTTGTCTCGACTTGATGCCTCAACTGACTCAAAAGGTTCAGTTTCTATCGAAGTTGATAAAACAATTGAAATTGGCAACGACTTGGGTTTCAACATGACTGGTAAGAATGATGATGTTGCTTTCATTCTTGCCAATGGTGACCATGTCTCTAATCAATGAATATACTTTCTCTTAATGTTAGAGGATTGGGAGAGGATCACAAGAAGAGTTGGGTTAAAAGATTATGTGTTGAAAATAATGTTCACTTCCTAGGTATCCAAGAAACTATGACATCAACTGTTGATCAATTCCTCATTAAGCAACTTTGGAATAACACTCCTTATGAATTCGTTGTTAAGGAATCCAACGGGAAATCAGGAGGAATTATAGCCGTCTGGGATTGCACAAGTTTTTCCCTCATCTCCACCACCGTCGGTGACGGTTTCCTTTCCCTTTTAGGCACTTGGCAATCCCTTTTCCATTCCGTGTCTAATGGTGGTAGTTTATGCACCACAAAGCCAAGCCAAGAAAACTAAACTATGGCATGACCTTGCTTCTCTTATCAACAGCCATGACAACCTGTCTGTGGTTATGGGTGATTTCAACGAGGTAAGATCTCCATCTGAGCGTATGGGTTCGGTTTTTAACCAAATTGGAGCTTCTAAATTTAACAAGTTCATTGCTAACGCGGGCCTTGTGGACCTTTAAATGGGAGGCAAACGATTCACTCGTATCAATAAATTCGGCTCTAAATTAAGCAAATTAGATTGTATTCTTGTTTTGAACCACTTTGTCAATAACTGGCCTCATGCTAACATATTAGCCTTGACAAGGGAGTTATCCGACCACTCCCCACTCCTCCTTATTAACCGTTTAGTTGATTATGGTCCGACTCCATTCAAATTCTACAATTCGTGGCTTCTACATAAGGACTTTCACCTCCTTGTTACTTCTTGCTGGGCTTTCACCACCAATAGGTATAATCTCAAATCAGTAAGTTTTAAGAAAAGGCTACAAAGCCTTAAAAACTCCATCAAATCATGGAGGCAGACTACTAAAATAGAAGAATCTTCTACTGCTACTGCATTGCGTAACAGGTTAGACTACATCGACCTAAAAGCTGAGTCTGCTCCTCTTACACCATCTGATATTGCATTTAGAACAGCCACTGTTAATGAACTCTCTTGTCTAGAATTTTGAAATATAAAAGATCTTAAACAGAAAGCGAAGTCTAAATAGGCAAATTGGGTGATGAAAATTCAGGGTACTTTCATGGGATTATTAATAATCGTATTAATCGTTTAAGGATTAATGGCCTTAACATTCTTGGCTCTTGGGTCACAGATCCCCTAGCCATCAAAAACCATGTCTTTAACGTTTTCGAATCCAAGTTCAAGGAAGAAATCCCGACCAGGCCTAGTCTTTCGAGCAACCATTTCAACCAACTATCATTTGATGATTCATCTTTTCTTGACTAGCCTTTTTCCAATCAAGAAATTAAAGACGTAGTGTGGGATTGTGGTGTGTATCACCCCCAAATTGGACCGCAACGGAATTATGTCTGGGAGTGTAACTTCATGAGTACTTTTGCACAAGCTATGAAAGAACGACCTTTAAACGTGTCGTTTGAAAAGTAATCTTGTATTGTTTAGACTCTAATGCACGTCAAGTAAGTCAAACATCTAATTCACCTGAGAAAAACATACTTAAAAGTGTCAACATAAAGTTGGTGAGTTCATAAGTTTGTTTAAGTATAAATGTTGAACCAAAGATTTGCAAAGTGTGCATGACCATTTCAATCCTTAAATAGTCACAAAAATGTATGTTTAAACCATAGATTTATAAAGTATGCATGACCATTTCAATCCTTAAATATTCACAAAAATGTACGTATGAAATTTTGGCCGCAGCGTTTCAAAATGTATGTATGATAATTGTGATGTATATAATATCACAAAATGTACTTGTAGATTTAGGATCAAATGAATTTATTGTCCTCTGCTTCACTCGTAGTACCATAAAAAGTGTTGACCAATCAGTGATGTTCAGTTAAGTCAAATGGACCACAAGATTTTCCTCGTGATATAGCAACACAAACTACTATCACAAAATGAAATTATGTTTCCTTATGCTCATAACACTGAAGCTCGACATGTATGACTTGCAATATAAATTTCTAACATTGCGTGATGATGTTCAAAATGAAACATCCCAAATCTGACATGGTATACGTCCGTTGTCCGACAAACTGGCACAGTGAGCATGACTCACCCGAACGGGGATGTCAATCCCAAATAGATATATTTATAACATCCGCGCTTATAATCCAGTAATTGACAGTTCATGATAGTGGGCTCAGTGGGTTATCGCTACTTAGGCAAACACGTAATCAAGTTTAAAATGTCCACTTACGTCTAAAAATGAAATCCAGTATTGTATCTCATCGTGAGATATGTAAATGAGTATATAAATCAATTTGTAAATGAGTTGTAAATGAACATGTAATGAGTTTGAATCAACCATGTAAATAAATTTGTAAACAAGCATGTTCTCACCCTAAAAATATGTAAAACAAGTCAAACATGGGGCTATAAACTCACATTAATCAATGATAGGAGTGTATGAGAAATCAATCAACAAATGTCGACACAACTAGCCGGGGAAATGCAACCTAATTAAATATAAGTCGTATGAGTACCATGTACTTTGTAAAACAAACGTTCATGTATTTATATTTATAAAAATGTTATATTTGTCCAACAAATGATCTTTTATAAATAATAATCGTTTTAACATTTTTATTTAATTATATAATAATATTATATAATAATATTATATAATTAGTTTAATTGATTTTACAAAAATAGTGCACAAGTATAAAAATAGTGCATAATGTCTTATAAACTTTATATCTTTTTCGTTTTAACTCCGTTTTATACGTTCTTTATATGTATGGAATCGTATTTGAAAAATCTAATTAAATATTACATTCATTGTATTTGTATGTACTGTTATGAACAGTAACAGTAAGTGGAAATTATAAATACACTTTTTATGAATTTTAATTATTGAAATCGTATAAAAATCATATCTTCTTCGTTTTAATTCGGTTTTTAGTGATTCTTATGTCCACGTCTTCATAATTAAAAGTTTTATGTTGGAAAAATATTTTCCAACAGCTTACTATTATAAACAGTAACAAATTTTCTAAAATTACTTTTATAAAAATATTTTTTATCGTAAATTTGTAACTAGCGTAACTTCTTCGTTTTAAATCCATTCTTGGTGTACTTTATAGTTTTGAAATCCTCATAAGTTGTACCTTAACAGAAAAATGAGTCTACATTTCTATCAGATTCGAAAACTTTGTAGTTTTAATAAAAATACTTTTATAAAACACTTTTACGTATAATCTTGTAAATATCTTAACCTCTTCTTTATAATTCGGATTTTCGAGTTCTTTATATGCTTACGATCCTTATGAGATGTACTATTTTTATAAAATAACTCTAGATTTTATTAGGGTTCGAATCAAAACAGAATGTGTTAGCCTCAATTTATTGAGTCGAACAAGGAAGCTCGGTCACTCTACGATGGAGCTTCGGTCTTTAATTAGTTAATGTTGTAACAGGATAATATC